>JACEGR010000419.1:0-269497 GCA_014170235.1 Listronotus bonariensis
GGGTACTGAATCATAATTGTCTAAAAATTTTCGTTTAGTTGACGATATTTTATAATGTTTAGTCTCTTCCTACTGACCACTTCGTGAACACCTGTTCGTCTAATATTAGTACTTACTATACTGACGGGGGTTGTTTCTATACCGGAAATAATCATGTTTTTAATGACTTCAAAATTTACCAGCTGTGAAGCAGAATAGTTTAATTTTATTCCTTTGACTTTACAAACAATATTTTCCACACCTTAACTATTCCTGGTCATGTAGGCATAATTTTTTGGACCACCAGAGGTAAATTCCGTTATAAAAGACCCTGGTTTTAATTCATCCGTTAAATCTCCAATAAAGGATCCTGGTAGGGGTTCGACTTCACCTTTACGACTACAAAATATAACAGAGTCTGTGTCATAGTAGAGAACACGATTTTGCAGTAGATCCAGATAGCTGTATAATTTTAAGCGAGCCTGTGCCGTGACAAATGCTGCTATTGCTACATTTACGGTGGCAAGAGGTTCATAGGCCTCTTCCTTGTCAACATAACTTAGCAAAAGAATTTCCTCATTTACTGGTAATAAAGAATTAATTTCCAACATGGGGTTGTTCAACATTTGAAAAACTCTTTTGACTCCCTGATAATTTTAGTTTTTCCCTTACGTTCCAATTCGCCAAATTTACCCCAAAAGAATTTAAAATTAATTTTGCCAATGATCTAAGCCCCGGATTAACCTTAATGTTATTAACATCTAACTGAATACCCTCTCGTTCAAAAAATTCCTCAATATAATGTAATAACCGCTAGCTTCTTGTTTAATTTTTAAAAAGGTATTCATCATTTCTACAAAAAGCCCACCGGTTTTAGTTTCTTTATCATACACAGCTATCTGATAATGCCATATCTCAATAATTTCAATGATCTGATATCCCTTTTCCACAGCTTTTACCACCTCTTCTATCACCCAAGTTCCTGTTAATGTGCGTTCTTCAACGGAATGCGGACACTCGCCCTTATTTAACTCTTGGCCACATGTTTGACAAAGTACAAACATTAACTTTTTATTCATTTTGAGAGGAAGGACGGGGTGGTACAAGTCTTGTGGAGGTAATATACGACACTTTATCAGCCCATCAACATTATTTAAATCTATGGCATTACAATCTTCTCCAACAATAACTTTAGGGTGTCCAATCGGGAACTTGCCGTACTTACACACCCATGGGTAAAGGGAGCAAACGTCTAAATATTTGATTTTCTCCCCTTCTGCAGCCTTGTAATAAGTACGGCAATTCCCCGTTCGGCCGCCATAAAACGTGTCGCGGGCAATAAGAGGCGTGTGCAAAAGAAGAGGGTGATTTTCGACAAAGCGTCTCATCTCCTCGTTACTTTTTATCTCCTTAACAAAATCACACTCCCATTTTTCAATCACCTCATAGCCAAGATTTCTTAAAACCTCATTCTTATAAACGGTAGCCTCATATCTGCTGTTAAAGGTATCCAAAGGATTGGCCTTATTTAGAGGTTTATCCCTGTTAGTTGGGTAGCAACGAGTGCAGGCATGGAAAAAACAGCCATTAAATTCAAATACTTGATTATTCTGCTCACAAAAGCCGTCCACTCTGAAACCTCCAAGAATAACCTCTCGGCCTTTGGCAGCATGAGTTATACTAATTCCCCTCTGATGTTCCTCGAAAATTATCCATTTGACTCCAATCTTCGACTGGTTATCCCTCCAACGATAACCGTTTCGGGGAATAATAGCTATGGTGTCCGGCTTGAGATAATTCCTCCGAAAGATCTTATTGCATGCTCCGGGAATCGTGCAACTTTCAGCGAAGGGACAAACATTCGAAGTTTCCAACATCAAATGACGGAATTTTAAACAGGCTGCGGTCAATATTTCAACGTCCGAAACACAGTATTCCACCAAGTCTCGTTGAAAATTGAATTCAGTCTCTTTATTTTCCTGATACTAAGCAAGAAAATTATTTCGGGCCTCTACCATCATCGAATCGGGATCATAAAACGAAATAGATGGTAAAGGTCCGACATAATTTTCGTTTTCTTTTCGATTAAAAGGTGCTGAAAATACCCCTTTTTAAAGTTTTCGCTTAAGCCAAAACTTTTGGGTAAGTCACTTAAAGCCATAGCCATAAAATTAATTGAATCTAGAAACTTGACGTTTCCCAAAGTCATTAGTAAAATTTGGGTTCCCCTTAATATTACTTCAGGCGTTAAGTCTGTTTGACGAAGTAAATACGACAGCACAAATTGCAAGTCAAACCCTGAGCCGAAATGTGATAAAACTATTACATGTTTAAAGCACTCCCTCTTTTTAAAATTTTTGAAATAAGTTCTTCAAGAGGGTTTTCCCTCAATACCTCCAAATTGGGACCACATTTAAAACAAAAGGGCTTATTAGCAGCAATACAAATATCACAGGCTGTTTTGAAAACACAGAGGTTAGGTTCATGCAAACGCGAACCATCTTCCAATACTTTTTCCTGACGTGTTTCCAAATCAAAACATAGATATAATGTATCACTTAGAACAGGTTTCTTTTTATCCACCTTCATAAAACATAAGTGGTCGTTAGGTTGAAACTGTTTACAAGTCCAGCAGAATACCTCCCCACATTGATGTACTCTGTTCGATCTGTATTCTGTTCTACAGCTCGAACAAAATTTCACCACATCACAAACGGTAGAAGTTTCAAAAGAACCTGCCCTTTTGTGATTTTCGAAACAAGTATCACTGTAAAAGTTTCTATTACACTCAGGACAAGGTCTTCTTTCCACCGGTTCACAAGGTGGTGATTGTTTACAATGGGGACACGTTTTCAGACACCTGTGATCAGTTTTATTATTGTAAGGAACATGACATTCCTCACAATAATAACAGCAAGCAAACGCTGCAGTTAACGAGGTAACTACAGCGTAGTGTTCCTCATGCTGGAGGAGATTTAACTTTTGGGAAGAAATGCTGTCTCCCTCAAAAATTAAATCTCTGCCTTTCGATCCATACTTGTATACCACAATTTTAAAATCCTTTAAATAGTTTTGAAACAAGTGAAGCTCATCGAGCCTACAGCCGGTCTCGGGAACAGTAACCCCTGCCAACCGACACAGTTCAAGAGCTTTATCTTTCTGTAAATTCATCCTACCATCTTTAATTTTAATATAAATAGGACTATTTTCCACAAATGCTTTTGCTACAACAAGCGCTCGGGGTAAGCACAGTTTATCACTATTATTAATTAAAGCAATACCTCTACGTTTCCGGCTTTCATCTTGAAATGTGTTGAAGGCAGTTGTGGCTCTTCTTTTCCGCTCCCTCTAGGGATCCGAACGGAGGTGACGGCCAGTGTGAAGGTTCCAGTATCCAGGCCTAAAAAGTAAAAAATACTAATATTCCTGCAGTTTAAACATTATTCAAACCTACCGATAGGCTTTTTTTTTAGCTGACTAACCGTCTACATTTTCCACTATTTTTTAAAAAGGAGTATTTCACCCTAATATTCTTTTGATTTAAACTTCATCCTGTAGAAGAATCGAAATAAAAGGTCAACGACTACTGATCGTGCCTTCCCGTTATAATAAAATATTTTGAAGTTAACAGGACTAATGTCATAATTTAAAAAATCCAGCGTTTGATTATGTATAAACTTCAGTCTTTAACCCAGTATAAAAAATATTACTATTTTTAATATCTTATGTTTTAAAAACCTAATGCAGTTTAAATGATTTTTTATAAGTTTTTTACTAAGGCACCGGCACAATCTGTGTCGACCCGCCCGTCTCCAAGGAGACTACAATCAACCGTTTTAAACAGATTCCCAATAAGTTAAAAATTTGAAATATATTCATAAAAATTGCTTACCAAAATGTTTACGAAACTGATATCGTTAAAAAAAAAGGATCAGATGTTTAGTAAAGATCAAATTGTTATTACCTGAAGAATTACTTTGGTAGATCCCTTGAAGAAGCTCCAGGATATCCTCCACTTTTACCTTCTCCGCAGGTTGAAAAGGTTTCCAGCCTTGACCCCTAGCAAACTCCTGGGCGCGAAACGTAAATCCTACCAAGTCGGTGGGAGCCAGTTGTGACGTTGATGCATAGATCACAGAATTTAAGGCAGTTTTCACCCACTGAACAGGTTCTTGGCCTTCCGGTATAGGCTTAATCTTAAAGGAAACAGTTCGGGCTAGAGTACTGAATCGGGGATAAAAGGAACTTTTCTCAGCGACAATGGTGTAGTTATCCATCTAAAAAACCAGAAAAAAGGTACATTAACATATGGTTCAGCAGAAAACTTCCATTCAGAAGTTAACCTTCCAAGAGAGCAGTCATGGAAACCTATGACATTGTAAAGGAAACCGTTCAAAACACAAAAAAATTTAACCTCATTAAAAGAAAATTGGAGTTTAAACTAAAACCTATCCCGGAAAATGTAGAACCTGTAGGGTGGATAAAAAAGCTATCAAACAGGTTACTAATCATGTAATAGAAGGACTGGAACCTGTCGATAAAGTTGGGTTTACTTTCTGTTCAAAAGATATTCAAAAAGGCGTAGGATACGTTCGTTTACAGCCAGGCCACGAAGTTACCTTTGACACTGTATGGTCATTAATAAGTACCGTTTACCAGTCAAATTGAACAGGACTAAATACCGAAACCTTCTGTCTTGAAGCAACTATTGTGAAACACCCCTTTGTATTTAAAAACAATGTAAAATGACCTTTTTTTGTAATAGATGTTTTAATAAAATTGGTTAAATAAATATCTGTGTGTTTATTTATGTGTAATCCTATAATACCCAAAAAAAAAAAAGATTAATAATAAAACAATTACCTTTGGTTAAAAACAGTATGCATTAAAATTAGAAATTTCCCTAATGTTTAAATCTAAATAAAAAAAAGTTTACACCGAAACCTACATAAAAAAATGTTTAAGGCATTGGGTATAAAACTAATGTTAAGTTTAAAACCTAAATAAAATTTTACCCATAAATAAAACCCTAAAACTGACCCTAAATACAATTTCTCTCAGTTCATAACCTAGTTTAAGTTTAAATAAAAAAAACCAACAAATATTAACTCTAAATAATTTATTAACCTACTTTTTTAAAACATCCTGTATTATTCAAATATTTTAGATAAGTTTAATAAACACTCTGTATAAAAAATGTTTAGTTTAATAAATATCCTGTATAAAATTGAAAAAATAATATATTTAAGTAAGATTTCTAAAAAACTGCATAAAAATGTTTTGGTTTAAAAACCTAAGACAAATACTGTATAAAAATAAAGTTAATAAATACCCTTATAACAGAATATTTCAGTTTAAAATTGAATTCAAGTAAGATTACTAAAAACTGCATAAAAAGTTTCGGTTTAAAACCTAAGACAGATCCTGTATAACAAATATTAATAAAAACCCTTATAACAGAATATTTCAGTTTAAAATTGAGGACTAGAACCTGTCGATAAAGTTGGGTTTACTTTCTGTTCAAAAGATATTCAAAAAGGCGTAGGATACGTTCGTTTACAGCCAGGCCACGAAGTTACCTTTGACACTGTATGGTCATTAATAAGTACCGTTTACCAGTCAAATTGAACAGGACTAAATACCGAAACCTTCTGTCTTGAAGCAACTATTGTGAAACACCCCTTTGTATTTAAAAACAATGTAAAATGACCTTTTTTTGTAATAGATGTTTTAATAAAATTGGTTAAATAAATATCTGTGTGTTTATTTATGTGTAATCCTATAATACCCAAAAAAAAAAAAGATTAATAATAAAACAATTACCTTTGGTTAAAAACAGTATGCATTAAAATTAGAAATTTCCCTAATGTTTAAATCTAAATAAAAAAGTTTACACCGAAACCTACATAAAAAATGTTTAAGGCATTGGGTATAAAACTAATGTTAAGTTTAAAACCTAAATCAAATTTTACCCATAAATAAAACCATAAAACTGACCCTAAATACAATTTCTCTCAGTTCATAACCTAGTTTAAGTTTAAATAAAAAAGATTAATAATGAAACAATTACCTTTGGTTAAAAACAGTATGCATTAAAATTAGAAATTTCCCTAATGTTTAAATCTAAATAAAAAAAGTTTACACCGAAACCTACATAAAAAATGTTTAAGGCATTGGGTATAAAACTAATGTTAAGTTTAAAACCTAAATAAAATTTTACCCATAAATAAAACCCTAAAACTGACCCTAAATACAATTTCTCTCAGTTCATAACCTAGTTTAAGTTTAAATAAAAAAGATTAATAATGAAACAATTACCTTTGGTTAAAAACAGTATGCATTAAAATTAGAAATTTCCCTAATGTTTAAATCTAAATAAAAAAGTTTACACCGAAACCTACATAAAAAATGTTTAAGGCATTGGGTATAAAACTAATGTTAAGTTTAAAACCTAAATAAAATTTTACCCATAAATAAAACCCTAAAACTGACCCTAAATACAATTTCTCTCAGTTCATAACCTAGTTTAAGTTTAAATAAAAAAAAAACCAACAAAAATTAACTCTAAATAATTTATTACCCTACTTTTTTAAAACATCCTGTATTATTCAAATATTTTAGATAAGTTTAATAAACACTCTGTATAAAAAATGTTTAGTTTAATAAATATCCTGTATAAAATTGAAAAAATAATATATTTAAGTAAGATTTCTAAAAAACTGCATAAAAATGTTTTGGTTTAAAAACCTAAGACAAATACTGTATAAAAATAAAGTTAATAAATACCCTTATAACAGAATATTTCAGTTTAAAATTGAATTCAAGTAAGATTACTAAAGACTGCATAAAAATGTTTCGGTTTAAAACCTAAGACAGATCCTGTATAACAACGTTTAATAAATACCTGTATAACAAAATATTTCGGTTTAAAAATTAAAAATATATTCAAGTAAGATTTCTAAAAGGCTACATAAATAGTAATTCTTAATTTAAAAAAACTAATCCCTTCCTTTATCCCTACATAATGTCCTTTAATAAAGGAACCCTTTGTTAAAATTAAGAAGTCACCTAAATTTAAAAAAAAACATAAGCATATAAAAAATCAAGTAAAAATCTCATTTTTTTTTCTGTTAAACAAATTTCAATAAATATTTACTTACCATGAAATAAAATTAAAAACACAACACTAAACAACTCACTGAATACGCTTTTAAGTTCAGGAGATTGGCAAGAACAGAATTAACTTTTCTGCAGTCAATTCGAGCCTTTTTATACAAAATATAGTTAGCCACAATGATAAGGATGAAAATTGGATCGACTATTTTTTTGAACTCGACACTGGTTTCCGTTTTAAAACCGTTAATTATTTTAATACTTTCATAGTCGCTTTCTGTACCCATCACTAATAAAACTTCATTTCATGTATTTTTAATAAATAATATCTATAGCAGAAAAAAATGATAACAATATTAAAAACAACATTATTGCAACAAAGCAAAATCATATCTATATATGGAAATGACGTTATCCACCTCATTAAAATTCGATAATATTCATGACAAAAAATGATAACAATATTGTAAAAACAGCATTATTGCAACAAAGCACTAAATCATATCAATATGTTTATATATGGAAATAACGTTATCCGCCTCATTAAAATTCGATAATAAATATAAAAAAGATGGATAGCATAATTACAATTACCGCAGGCTATTTCCTTGATAACATGATTCAGTAAACACGTGTACCAACCTAGTTTATGACTCTCTTAATAAAATAATAATAATTACGCTTTTAACATTTATTGTATACAGGACTACCACAGTATTATTTTAGTCTTAGCCTCAGGGGCCAGTATTATATACATTATATGCCTCACGAAATTTCGAAAGATCTCTCTAGGGGGTTATCTCTTTATCACCCTCAGCACGGCAGGACGGACTGAGATCCTATGACGTCATCTTAGCAATTTCACAAGCACACACGCAAACAACCTGTAGCTAAGCGGGTTACCTGACTTAAGCATCCACGCTGCCTCGACGCTAGGTGGAGTGCCTAACTTAGGCGCTAGGCCCTGTAGCTAACTTCAGTTGGTGCGCCCCGGGTTGCCTAACTTGGGCGCTGGCCCTGTAGCTAACTTCAGTTGGTGCGCCCCGGGTTGCCTAACTTGGGCTCTAGGTCCTGTAGCTAACTTCAGTCTTTACACGCAAGCGCCCCAAGAGATCTTTACACGCAAGCGCCCCACTCTCTACTAAAAACTTAGCAAATTTATTTTGTATATTTTCAATTTTTTGTTGATTATTTATATAGGAAGGTGACCATATTATACTATTGTACTCTAAAAACGATCGGACAAGACTATTATACAAACAAGAAATTGCCCTAGTATCATAGATATTCCTACACGTTCTACAAACAAATCCCAACATTCGATATGCTTTTAAAATAATGCTGTCAATGTGCTTATTAAAGTTAAGCTCCCTGTGGAAGATTACCCCTAAATCGTTAATATGTAGTACTGTTGTTAATGCACTATTGTTAATTTTATAGTCAAATTCGATGGGACTTTTACATCTATAAAATCTCATTACTTTACATTTATTAATATTTAAAGACAAACAATTATTCCTACACCACTGAACAAGTCCATCCAATTCCTTCTGCACAGCACTACAGTCACCTAAATTACGCACACGATGAAATATTTTTAAATCGTCAGCATATAGCAGAAATCGACACGTTTTAAAAGCTGACGCAACAGAGTTAAAATATAACAAGAAAGGACTGGCCCCAGGTGGGAACCTTGGGTAACTCCTGACGTAACCTTAATGTTTCTAGACACAGCACCAGCCAGCCGCACACGCTGAACTCTATCTTCTAAGTATGAAGCTATCCATTTTAAGTACTGTGATCACGAATCGAAGAGTTATTTAGCCCGGAAACGTTTCGTTCTCGAGATATCCATCATCAAAGTTGGTATTTGAACTAAGCTTATTTTCACTATATCCCTCTTCTTTTGCACACAATTCTTGAGTTAAAGCTAAAATTGGCACACATGTTGATTTTTACCTTTTAAAACCTCGTTTTTACGTATTTTACATTATTTATGCATTAAGTGCACTTGAGTTATCACTTTGGATCATTTAATCAGTGTGCCAGCTGAAGCCCTATGTGTATGTGTGGTTTTGCCGCACAACATAATATGTCAAAACGCTTATCGACCTGAGCACGTAAATAGCGAAGAAGGGGTTGCGGAAAGAGGAACGCTATAAGCGCGAGCCCTCGGAAGTGGTGGCGCGGCGATCGAAGTACCACGTATTGTTTATTTTGTGATTAAAAGTAAAATAATTTTCAGACAGAATATTTCGTCTGTGATAGTTAAATAATATCCTTTTTCAATCAGGTAAGTGTTAATCTTTAGTAGATTTATTGCAGTTTTGATTTTTATAAAGATACTGAATAAAATTCTATCCGTTTTTAATAAATTCACTTTTGCTTTAAAATTTCAGGTTGGGGTTAGTTGAGCTACAGTTGTCCACCTAACCCCACGATTTTAACAGAAGTATAAAATGATTTTTTTATTTTTTTTAGGATACGGACTAGTTCGACTACTAGAGGTTCTATACTACTCAAGACTTATATGAGGCTGCATCCCGTACAAGCAACAAAAAAACGAGCTGACCTATCTAATTCATAAATTTTCTCCGGAAATAGTTCGACCATACCCAAAGGCTGGTCCAAGAAAAGGAGCCAAATCACAGACAAATAATATCTATTTAATATATTTTTAAAATTATATCAGCAATATTGATAGTTGCATATTATAAAGTCTGTTTATTAATAAAAAGTCTAATCTTTTATTAATGCTATAATAAAATTAACTTGGAGTTGATGTTTTGTTGATTTGATTTTTAGTTTTTTTTTACCAAATAAAAAATTACTTTGTTTTGTTTTAAATAAAGATTTAGACTCCTAAATGTCTTAAATGTTTTTTTTATGATTTGTATAAGCTATGTTAATAATAATTATATACAAATATTCAAGTTTAAATTCAGTAGTTAGGCTAAGATAGGTACGTTGCAGTTTTATTGATGAGATTTGTTGTTTTGTGGCTATAGGATTATAAATTTAAAAAGCAAATTGTCAAAATGTATTTTTATTGTAAACCTACCTAACATTAAACCTATAATTTGGCTGTACTTTTTAAGTGCTCCACTAGCCCCATATCCTTGCTCAACTTACCTCACCTATGGGGTACATTGAGCATACCTGACTATCTACATTAAAATAGATTGGTAGCTCCTTAATTTAGCTTATTAAAAGAAGTTACTATGGACACTATTGCTAAGGGATAAATTGCCAATCCATCAGTATGCATCATAGGCCATTAAGACATATTGTTGAGGAGCTATAACCGATCAAGTGAAAAATTGCTTAACTAGCCCCGCCCTACCCTATTAGAAAAACATAGTATAACTTATCAACTAAATAAACCAGATCTAAAAACACAAATAATTTTATATGTGTAACATATTATCTTATTACATACAATGTCAACATATCAAATTAATAAATAATAAAACCTACATAAAAAATACAGCTTGCTCTACACAATACACAATATAAACAATAAACACATAAAAAAGAACGCTGACAATAGTACTAATAATTATTTTGATTGAAGAAAAAATAGTATGTTGCAACTCGTAGGAAAAACATATTTTCAGATTCTTGGTGGAACTCGGCTAATGTCTGTCCAGCAAAAAAAAGTATTTTTTTATATATTTGCATTATATTGCCAATTTGGTAACAAAATTCTTAATTTACCAATATAACTAAGCAAAATTTAACAGATGTACATTTTTACACATCTGTACTTCACGGCACATCGAATCCGATTTTTTCACACAGATAAAAAAATAGCCCCTCCGGCAATAACACGAATTGTTATTGGTCCTTCGTAATTGAAGGAAGGGTGGCACACTTCGCACGTTATTCAATTACCCTTAATTGAAGGGGTGAATATGACGTAAAACGTCAACCCTTATGTGATTTCTCCATTATGAGAACGCATGGTGGGTAATTGCAAATTTTCGGGAATTTAATGGCCCGTTCTATTTTTCGATTAACGGTTGAGATGCTTTTTCGTATTTAAAGATTCGATTAAGAAATAGTAATGGATGTTACGTATATACAGGGTATCTCTCAAACGATAGTATACGGTTTTTCCAACGAAAGTAAAGCCGTCCTTATAGGTATATAGCGTGTCTCCAAAGGTTGGCGTCATATGGGAAACTTAGTTAATATTAATTTTACTAAAAAAGTTATTAAAAAAAAAAAATTAAAATCTAAAACGCAACTATCAGATATCAAACTGTAATAATTGAGGTCGTGTCAAAAATGTAATTTTTGCTTAAAAGTAAAGTATCTGTATTTGCTCTTATATCGAAAACTTATAAAAAAAGGAAGTTAACCATTTTTAAATATGCAGTTTTTTTTGTTCACAAGAAAATACTTTTTTTTAATATTCTTGTTTTTTGCAATAATGGGAAAAATTGAAGTTGATGCAACACACTTAATAATATTAATTTTATAGCACAATAATTGTTAATAAGAATTATTCCTAATAGACTTTTTAAATTTACTGGTATTAAAACAAACCTATGCACAATGTTCTCTTGCACAAACTTAAATTTTTACCATTCTTGCAGACTAAATTTTTTCTTTTAAATAAACAAAATTGCATATTGAAAAGTAATTTTTAATGCTAAACCTATTTTCCTAATAAAAATTTTCTATATTAACAAAAATACAGGTACTCTCTTAACCCCATTAATGCAATGCTACCTAATACCCCACTTATACTTATTATTGATGTTGGTAAATGAAAATTCTTCATTGCAACTCTCTAAAATTTGATTCAAAATTCTTGTACTTTTCCGCACGGACTTGATAACAAAACTAACCTAAATTCACTATTTCCCCCATTTTTACATTCAATTCTTGAGTTTTCTGTTAAATTGGTACTTAATATTTGATGTCCATTTTTAAAAACCATATTTTTTTATTTATTTTACCCATTTTTTCCATTAAATTGTAAAGCTCCACTTTCAATTGCAGTAGCCTTGGCGGCGCTAACGCTACTGCGATCGAACGATTGAAAGTAAAGATTTGCATTTTTATGGAAAAAAAACAGGTAAAATAAATAGAAAAATAGGGTTTTTAGAGGTGAGCATCAAATATTGAGTACCAATTTAGGGCAACAAGAAGGGGGAATAGTGAATTTAGGTTAGTTTTCGTTATCAAGTCTGATGATGAATATCTCGAGAACAAAACGTGTCTGACTAAAAATTCTTTCAGATTCTTAATCAGCGCCCCAAAAACCCCCGCATACCAAATTTCATTAAAATCGGCGATGCGTCCGGTTTGTAAATAATTACCAAAAAAAAAAGGCAATCGCTCTTTGTTAGGAAGTTTACCTTCAAAGTTAGAATAAAAAAACTTATTTCACTTATAACTTTGGAACAGTGGTTACAATACCAATGATAACTGGGCATGTAAATAACCTCCTACTAATGCTTCTTTCCGTAGGTAAACGGCAGTTCAGTAAGTCGGGATTAAACTGGGTGAGACGATTTTTTTTTATTTTATATATTTATGCATTTTTAACACAGGTGACAAATTTGACATTTTACTTTGACCGACTGATTCCATCATTTTTTTCAACAAAAAAGGTATATCTTATTTGAATTGTCATCTTAACCGTTTTCCTAAAATTGCATTTTACATCTAAACCAGCATTTTGTATGCAATAGAAAAATCCATTGCAATTCTGTGAAAACGTAAAGGTCATAAAATTATACTTAAACTAGATGGTAATAAAAAATATCAAATCAAGTAAAAGAAAGTTTTACTTGGAAGAGATTTTCATTACTATTTCATATTTAGGGGTAAGGTATTTAAACTTTTCTTTTGACCTTTTTTTATTTTTTTTTTAAGGAGAACACTTGAAGATGAATCGGAGCAAAATTAACAAAGATACAGCGGTTTAAGTAACCATCTCTGGTGGCTTATGAACGACGGTTTATTCCAAATTTTTTAGTGCTTAGAACATTAAACCGTACAACTCACGTTTTCAAAGTCGGTGCCCATCATAACTTTAAAGCTAATGAACTGATCCTTGAAATTTTTACCACTAGTTTTCTACATATATTAGCTGCGAAAAATATTAGGGGTGTACAAGGCTGTACGCGGAAAAGTATTTTGAGGGGGCGGGGGCAGATGAGAAAAAAACACCTAAACAAAATGATTTGGGGCATAATTTGAAGAGCAAAAAAAACCTATTCACTTATAAAACCAACCAAAATAAAAACATTTATTTCACAAAAAAAAGGTATTCAGCTACAAAACCTACCTGAGGAAAGTGTCATAATTGTGAATTTGGAGGGGACAACACATATTAAAAGTAGACGAATAATGCTTTATTTACAAAAAATAATGTCACACACCACCGGCACTCCGGCAGAACAACGCAATTCAAAAATCCCTGGAGAGGGGGGAATTGCCTCCATTGCCCCTCCTGCGCACCTACGACTTTGGGGGAAGAGATAACACCATTCTTTTTTACCTGATAATTAATAAAAATAAAATAAAAAGCATTAATACAAGTGATTATTAAAATTTTCCTTTGACCCTTAAAATTAATGTTTTTTTTTTTTAATTGAAACCTTGCTTTTAGATTTAAAAAAACTGTTTGAATGATGCAAAAAGTATTTTAACTTTTTTACTGTAACTTATAGAAAATTTATAAACCTTTCCATATTTCTTCATCCTTCACAAACTTTCTTTTATTCGTTTTGTAGAATATTGAGAAAAAGTTTGATAGTCACTTTAGTCGAGATTCGTGATATTCAATTTACCTTTTATTGAA
Organism: Listronotus bonariensis; assembly: GCA_014170235.1. Taxonomy (NCBI): domain Eukaryota; kingdom Metazoa; phylum Arthropoda; class Insecta; order Coleoptera; family Curculionidae; genus Listronotus; species Listronotus bonariensis. The sequence continues at coordinate 13,913 of JACEGR010000419.1, forward strand.
TTTTTCTATCTTGTTCGTCGAAAAAGCATTGACAAAATAAAAACTGCAAACCGTTGGTAAAAAGCAGAAATATTCATATTTTTAAACTTAAAGTTATTGATAGACGGGCTAACAGTATTTAAAAAAAAAAAATTTTTAAAGGATAGAACCAATTTACACTTTTATTATTTTTATAAATTTTTAAAACTTAAATAAAATTAACTCTTTTTAAAGCCGTACCAAGGATTTTCTTTTTTTTAATAAAAACGAGACATTGGACCTACACTACCAGATACTAATGGACTATTGATGTAAAGTTGGTAAAAAAATATCTTGGAATTTACGAAACAAAATAATTGGGGTTTGTCGCGCTCCCCAAAAAAATCTTAACTGCAGAAGCGAATCCTATAATCAGGGCTGGATTAGCTATGTCGGAGCCCCTAAGCAATGCACTTCCCAAAGCCCCTTGAGGTTTTTAAAATTTTATAAAATACATGTAGGTTTTCTACCATAGCATTCTTTGACATACTTTCGGATCTTTTCCTTTTTTTTCCACAGATTCATGGTTTAAAAAAAAAAATCTAAAGAATCGAAGTAGAATCTGATTTCTGGGCAATTTTTTTTCAAAAACAATGAAGCTATACAAAAATAAGTAAAGAATAAAAAATTTCTTAAAAGCTGTTAAACAATGATCCCAGTTTTTTTCAGAATTAAAAAAATCGATTTAAACTGCCTTTTAAAAAAATCAAAATTGACTAAATGATTTTTTTTTACCATTCTTTGTAAACGATTTAAAGAACTTCCCTTTTCTTGCAATTTTTTTAAGTGCATGCTTTGATAATAAATAAACACTTTTTTTTAATTTAGCCGACTTCACAAAAATGAATAAAGCGCACTGATAAGTTAAAAATAATAAATAAAAAAATGAAGTCAAGTAATAACGTATGATATTAAAGCGTAAAAAGCTTTTGCTTATTTGGTTATTAACATTTAGTAGTTTGGCGCATATGTTATTACCCGACTTAATTTTTTTTAGTTTTACTAATTTTTTAAAGTGTTTATTTTTCGCTTTTTAGTTAATTTATATGTATTATATAAAGTATCTAACTTAGAACGTGTTTTGATTGGTCAATTTCGAACGAAACCATAAAATCGACCAATTAGAACACTGCACCATCCGATCGGTTGAATCGAACTCAGTTTAACGATATACCCTTTACTCTATACAGGGTGTCCGGGAAAATGTGGAAATCTTTCGCACACGTATGGAACAGATGAAAATAACACGACAAGTTCCTATAAAATTTTTCCGTTTAAGCCCCCTGCGGAGATATGATCCCCTAAAGGGGGCAGCTAGAAATTGATTTTTCGTGAATAACTTTTAAAGCGCTCTGTACTAGTAAAGACCTCTTAAAATAGTGCCCTTGAAACTTATGGCGCTTCTTTAGTTTGCCAGGGACGGACTAGTTTTCGCACATTATTGATAATATTTTTTACGCCCTGTATGGTGAAGACACAAAAAATATGTTTTTGGGTAGTTTAAACCTTTGCTAAAAAAAGGTAATTCTGTTTGACATCGATAAAATGAGCCGTTTTCGAGTAAAAAATTATTTTAACATTAAGAGGTTATTTTTGTTTAATAATACAATATTTTATTTTCGATGTAATTTGTAATTTTTAAATCAGTATTGAAGTCCTCTCGTAGCAGGTCAGGAATTTGTTGCAAATTTTTTTTTTTTTACTCGAAAACGGCTCATTTTATCGATGTCAAACAAGAGTATCTTTTTTAGCAAAAGGTTTAAACTACCCAAAAACATTGTTTGTGTCTTCACCATACGTAAAAAATATTATCAATAATGTGTAAAACTAGTTCGTCCCTGGCAAACTAAAGAAGCGACATAAGTTTCAAGGGCACTATTTTAAGAGGTCTTTACTAGTATGCATCGTACTAAAATATTATCAAATTATACCGAGCGCTTTAAAAGTTATTCACGAAAATTGATTTCTAGCTGCCCCCTTTAAGGATCATATCTCCGCAGGGGGGCTTAAACGGAAAAATTTTATAGGAACTTGTCGTGTAATTTTCATCTGTTCCATACGTGTGCGAGAGATTTCCCACATTTTCCCGGACACCCTGTATATATACAAATCGTTAAAATATATACTAAAATTTGTTTAACATGGTTGGAGTTTTTTTTTTATTTTTCAGGTAATATTTTTTTCAAAATCACTAAACTTTTAAAAAATCTTGAACAAATTTGGGAGCATTCTTTGACATACTTTAAGATCTTTTCCCTTTTTTTTCCACAGATGCATGGTTTTAAAAAACTAAAAAATCGAAGTAGAATCTGATTTCTGGGTAGTTTTTTTTTCAAAAACAATGAAGCTATACAAAAATAAGTAAAGAATAAAAATTTCTTAAAAGCTGTTAAACAATGATCCCAGTTTTTTTCAGAATTAAAAAAATCGATTTAAATTGCTCCTTTACAAAAATTTAATGATTTTTTTTTTACCATTCTTAGTAAACGATTTAAAGAACTTCCTTTTTCTTGCAATTTTTTTAAGTGCATGGTTTGATAATAAATAAACACTTTTTTTTTTAAATTAAACCGACTTCACAAAAATGAATAAAGCTCACTGATAAGTTAAAAATAATAAATAAAAAAAAATGAAGTCAAGTAATAACATATGGTATTAAAGTGTAAAAAGCTTTTGTTTATTTGGTTATTAACATTTAGTTGTCTGGCGCATGTGTCAAAGTCAAAGTTGCAACAAAAGTAGAATGTAGAGGTAAGATTTGTAATTTTGATTGTTTGTTTATTTGTTTGTAGGGGTAATCTTCGGAAATACAAAACCGATCATGAAAATTCATTCCCAATTAGAAAGCTTTACTATTTAGGAGTGATATATTTTATTCTAATTGAACAGAAATTTTAAAGAATATATAATTAAGGCCCAACGAAGTGGGCACCGGTCCTGGGCCGTATTAATCTGTTTGAGGCGCCCTAGGGTAGAATTCCCGGAGCGCCTATTTTCCACCAAAACAATTTTTTGAAAAGCAAAAAAGCTCATTCCCTCCTTTGCACGCCTATTTGCCTATTTCATTCCAAAGCACCTTATTCACAGAAAAATTAGACACCAAAATCCCCACTCAACCTAAATCTAACACCTATTACTCCGCTGTCTGGCGCCTATTTTTTCATGTTTTTCATGGCACCCTAGGCTGTAGCCTAGTCAGCCTAATGGATAATAAGGCCCTGCACGGGTCTGCTAGTAAATAATTATTACAAAAATATATTTCTACGCCTTTAGGTAAAAGTTATAATTTACTAAATTTAAATTTTATTTTTAGGAACTGTAATAACAAACGCTTTTTGCATTTTTCTTAAAATCGTCTCACTGAAGTTCGCACCATATGGAAAACATTTTTATTATTAATTAAACGAAAAAAAATATTCTTTTAAAAAGTCTGGTGGTCTTAAACCTAAAAAGGAATCATCATGTATCATTTTTTTTGCAGTGGTATACAAGGAATATCAAAAATATGTAATAATAACTTTTTTCGTAACATTAATAATAAAAAAGTTTATCCAACACTTACATATAATATCTACATAACTGATCAGATTTTGAGGATATAAATGTACTATAAGTCACTAGTGAGCTAAAGTACCCTTTAGCTCACTAGTGAATTATAGACAATACAAAATTTTGTTGCTGGTGTTGACAATGACAAGTAACAAATAATGGATGACGTTTTCAAATTATTTTCGATATTAAAAACGATTTATACGAAAGTGTTGGATAAAATTTTGTATTAGACACGTGAGTTATTACATATAGTCACTTAAGAAAACTACCTCTCTCGCCCTTCGGGCTCGAGAGTTAAACTTTTCTTGCGTGACTTATATGTAATATAACTCACTTATCTAATAAATAACTATTTTCAATAGAGCAAACTTAAGTAGACTGCAGGCTGTATAACTGGACATACCCCTTTATAAACAAGGACTCCTCTTTTGTTAAATAAAAAATCACCCAATACTTACAGAGAAGACAGAGTGACGGACCCAAAGTAATTTTATAAGGCCTCGTCAACGTTGGAAGCAGTGTGCAGTGAGCGGCAGAGCGACAAGCATCAAATCCCTTAAGGTCGAAGTCAAAGTCAAAAATTGCTTTATTTATCATAACTCAAAATCGTGTTGACAATAAACACTATAAACATAAACAAAGGATTTTTATGTTAATATAAAATTATTTGTATGTTTAAGAAAGCAGCTGCAATATACGTGAACGTTAAAGCTTGCCACTTAAAACAAACATACAGGGTGTCCAAGAATATGTTGGCAATCTCTCGAATTCATATATACCAAGTGAAAATCATGTGAGAAGTTAATTATTTTTACACCCTGTATAATAAAGAAATGAAAAAAGGATTTTGGGTAGCCCTAAATCTTTACCTAAAAAGTACTCCCTATTAGAAGTCTATATATTAAAGCGTTTTTAATAAAAACAAGTTTTTGTTTGCTAGAGATAACAATACCTAGGTTATTCTGTTGCAAAGGTGCTAAAAAACTATTTTTTTTGTTATTTCCACAAAACTAAAAAATTATGTTGTAATATAGTAAAGAGTCCCATATTCTTTGATAATTAAAGCTAGAAAATGCATAAAATAAGAGGAGCGTATGTCGAACCGAGAAACAAAATTATTTAATACAGCCCTATTTAATAAAAAAAACTCTTCACGTTATCAATTTCGACCAGGAGTACCTTTTTTAGCAAAAGGTTTAACCTATTTAAAAATAATATTTTTATTTCCTAATTATACAGTGTTTTATTTTTTTTATCTTTGGACAATCCACGAAGGCTGAAAGCCTAAATACTAACGTACCGTGGGTGTCTTAAGCAGGGTAAGAGGAAGTTTGTTAACACGGGACTTAAAAACTTGAAGATTTGGGGAAAGGAAAGACCTCCGCTGGCAGCAGGTTCCACAGTCTAGAAACTCTAGGGATAAAAGAACGAACGAAATGGGAAGTTCGGGGCCTGTCCAATTGAACTGTATGGGGATGCATACGCGCGGCACCACGAGTTTCTCTGTTGGGAACTGCAAGAGGAGGGACTATACTGGACAATTCGTCGGAGCAGAAGCCGTAAAAGTATCTATAGAAGAGCGATAGATCTCCCACAGCTCGACGATGAGCAAGAGAAGGAAGTCTTTGAGTAAGTAAAGGATCATTAATAAGACGAACAGCCCTTCTTTGAATGGCATCAAGAATGCTGAGGGTTGTAGGGGATGCCATTCCCCAGACATGAGAACAATATTCCAGAGAGGGTCGAATTTGGGACACATACAAAGTGTATAGATTGGAAGGAAAAAATACTTTTTGGCTCGGAAAGAAATCCAAGCTTTTGAAGCCGCGGTGGCTATAGATACAATGTGTTTATGCCAGTTAAGGTTATTCTCAAATGTGATGCCCACAAGGTTAAATGTGTCCCCGCTCTGCAAAACCAGGCCACTTAAAGCAAAGGATTAGTGTTTGATGATTTTTTTCGCGACAAGGAACACGATTGTGTTTTGGATGCATTAAATTGAACGAGATTTTTGGCGCCCCAATCCAATATCAAATTGAGATCCTGTGAAAGAGATATCTGCATCGCTCTGCGTTTGCTTTCCAAGTCGGGTTGAGAGATTGGTTATCTGAAAAGTGGAGTGAAGGGTACTATCGTCAGCATAACTATGAATGGGATTGGTTGTGGAAGAAAGAAGGTCGTTGATGTGAAGAAGAAACAAAGTTGGTGCTAGTACTGAACCCTGAGGCACTCCAGCATTAATTTCGGGAAAGCTTGAAGAGTGGCCATCAACAATGACTGATATACGTCGATTAGAAAGATAACTGGAGAGCCAAGAGCAAAGTTTAGTTGGAAGACCGTAGGAGGGAAGTATATTAAGAAGTGCGTCATGCCAGACTTGGTCGAACGCTTTAGATAATATATCAAGAGCAACGATCTGGGACCTAGAAACTCAAGAGACTGTAAGGGTTAGTCCGCCCCTGGTAAATTAAGAAAGGCGAATGTTTTACAAGGATACAGTTTTAGGGACTCCTAACTTGTATTTATTATATTAAAAAATGTATTTTATTAAAACAAGTGATATAAAAGTTATTTAAAAAAACGATTTTTATTGACGTCCTTTAAGGGCAAATATCTCTGTAAAGAGGGACTTAAGGAAAATATTTTATATGAACTTGTCACATTATTTTTATGTGTTCTATATGAGTCCAGATTGTCCACATATTCGGACACCCTGTATATTATTGGCTTCAGTTTCTAACATACTATGTACAAGTCATCGTAGCCAGTACCGGTTATCGCTTGTATCCTAGCAAGAAGCTAAAGGCTTTCTTATTTTTTTATTTACGAAATAAAATAAAAAACTATACACCAATGGTAATTTGCAAAACGAAGAAGTATAAAGTGCCTTGTAGCCCCCGTTGTGATGCACAAAATGGCAGTAATCCGGCGTGTCTCGAGACTCTTTCTCGGTTCGTTAAGCGTCATGATGAAAACCTCGACGCCATTTGAGGTTTCGAAATTAAATCGCGAAAATTATAATGAATTCGCAATTTCGTTTTTAGTTCGCGCGGATGCTCGATGCATAATTGACTTTTAAGCCGTGACAATCGTCAAATCAGCTTGAAATGCGGCTGTCGCGAATGTCGCAATAAGTAAATAAATTTAATTTTCTCCTTTATTTTCAAAAGGAAATTGCTTAAATTGAATTTAAGTATATACAGGGTGTCCGAAAATGTCATTTTTAGTGGGTAAAAGACTGTTTAGTAAGTGGGGATAAGTTTGACCATTATATTTTTTTATTTGTTTTCCACAAAAGAAAAAGAGGTATCTTGTACCCGCCATCGCCATAGATACCAAATTAATTTGTCGGCAAATCTTTTGAGGTCGGTAAAAAACAGAAGCGGACTTAAAATATATATTTTTTTTCTATAAGTAAATGATTTAATAAGCCGTTAAAAATGCTACACAATAAAAATATAAAACAGGAGTCACATATACTTATTAAAATAAGCACCATAAATTAAAAAAGCGATCGAATCGAGATTTGCGTGTAAAACCAACACAGTATTAGGGCCGGCACGAACATGGCAAAAAATAATTTACATGATTTACAACGCTCAAACTAACCAGAACATTTTTCCTATCTCCTTTTAAATAGAGCTAGTAAATAAAAACAGACACTAACCGTTTACTTTTACTTCTACTCACGAAATATCATCTAACATAATATGAAACCTCAACAAAGCCATCGGGAGAAAATTATTAGTCCGATCAAATATGGGTAAAATGAAATATCGGCTAATATTAATTTTTACGCAATAATCTATTTTTGGTTGTGTTAGGACAGCACGCAGTTTCTAAGTAAAAATTATTTGTAATTAAGTCAATTTCTATTAATTTTTACGCATATTAATGTAAAAACACTAAAAACACCTAAATTAAATTAATTGTTTGATAAAACTTAATACATCTAGACTAAATGTGTGGCGCTTTTGAAATAAGCTAAAGAAATTAATGTCAAGCTAGTTTTTAAATGGAACACCCAAACACCCTGTACCCAGCAAACACTATTTGCCGGCAATGTACATTTTTCATATTGGCATTGATGGTAAAGCATTGGCAATTGGTGGCAATATTATGCCAACATCTTATACGCATTAAAAAGTCAACCCTAAATAAACACTTAATTGCCAATAAATTCTACATGCAGGTGAATTGCCGGCATACCAATCCTGATTAAATAAAGCACGCGTTTTTGTTGCAGGCAAATAAATATTGTATTTTGAAGGCAAACCTTCAACGCATATTCATACTTTTTAAACTATATTATTAACATTGGTATTTAACTAACATTAAAGCAATTTTTTGATCTGTTTTATTTACAATGGCAGCTAAACAACATTATTTTATGTTTTTTACATAATTTAAAGGAAATGGCCTATTCATAACATTTTATTGTTAAAAATCATGCAAATAAAAATTAGGTCAAACAAAATGTTTATTATGTATTTTGGAGCGAATAAAAATAAAATAATGGTAAAATTAGCTACGTTAATTTCGACCGAAGGTGACCGCTTTGTGCATTTGTTTTCTACGTGGTTTTCTAGCTTTTTAGTTTCTTTTTTAAAGAAAAGAGTTTTTTAATAGACATATTAAATGTATTCATTACCTAATAAGTGTGTGTTGTGTAATTAATTGGTGATGGCTAGTCGAGAAGGCAAGATATTCAAGTAGACTGTTAGGAGCTGTAAACATTTTGTTTAAAACTTTATTAAAAGTTTTAAAGACGTGTTAATAAAAAATATTATATATATTTAATAGTTTTTTTGACATACCGATAGATGGCGTAATGGACAATAAACTACTACGTTTCTGCAATATCTTCGCTTTTTATCGTCTAAACCGTACCCATTAGACAAAAATAATTCGAGAGCGGTCTGCGGTAGGTGATCTCACTTAGCTTTGAAAGAAATATCTTCGGCTAGTGTAAAAATCTGCACCTCCAAGTTGGACAGTGTTCCGAGAGATGGTACTTTGCATTGCAAGGAAATTGCATGCAGTAAGGAGTTTTTTCCTATTTTAATTTTCAAATAAAATATCGCATCATTTTAGCTTTTAAAAATATGTATATGCGACAATTTTCGTCAATAAGACGTCATCTTGCTGCTTGGGAGTATCTGCATTTGCCCACTTTCGTGGCTTTATGTTCTTTTGCCAATAACTTATTAATGATAAATGCCATCATCTTAAACGCATTTTTTGCCAATAACTTATTAATGACGGATGCCATCACTTTATCTGCAACACGTGGCCTAATAACGGCCAATTGCCCACTTTCGCGTCTTTTGATACCTTTTGCCAATGCCTTGCCATTAAAGAGTGTTGGCAATGCCAGTAAATTAAATTTACAACGCCGGCAAAAATGTTATATGGGTATATTTTGACTAATTTTAACTCTATTCATTTCTACATTAAAAATGAATAGTACCCTATACACATTATATTTAGTATATTCACATTTTGTATATCGAATCCGCTGTACGAGCATTTAGTGTGACGTCAAACGACGTTGACGTTTTTCTGACCTTTAAGAACATGCCTATTGTCTTGTCGCTTAGCTGTGCAAACATGCTTAAAGAGCAATAAACTTTTTTTAACTGCTAATCATTTTTTTAACTGCTAATAATACTGGTCAGCAGGACCAAAAGTGATACGGATAGATCATACTTTTATCATTATTATTTCTTTCTCACACTGTCTGAAAAGGCTGAATCTAGAGGTATATTTTAAAGGCTTTGTATGGAATCCAAACAAACAAAGGTTTCTATGGAAAATATACTTTATTCTTCATTTTTGTGAACGACTTCATTTACCTGATTCCGTATTTACCAATACGGTCAATAAAAAGGTGTCCCCGCACAAAAATCTTTTGTTTTAAGTTTTTTTTGTATTTAGGCATCTTGTACAAGGGTGATAGAGTTTGGACACCCTGTATGATTACAAATTATAAGATTAAATTGTTACTATTAAGTATTTATTTTACAGGGTGTCTCTAAAATGTGTGTACAAAACGCTAACGACTATGATAAACTGCATTAGTACAGACACTTTTAAAGACACCACAATAATTTCAAAATATTGTAAACACCCTGTATAGGGGGTATATAGGTTTAAATAATTTTAGTATTTTTTAATTATCTCGGTATTAAAGAAATCACATCCAAAAATAAAACAAATAATCGGAAAAATAGCAAGGTTTTTGTCAATAAACAATAACAGAGTCTAGATCATATTATTTTATTCAGGGTCAACAACGTGCTAAGTCACCAAAATACTGAGTTCAACTTTGTATATATACAGAAATTGTCCGAATAAGTTAAGAAGAAGACATTAGAAAGATTAGGTAGTAGGTAGTAGATGTGAAGTCAAGTAAAAAGTTAAACTTCTAGTTAAGCCCGTACGGGCTTTCCCTGGTTGAGGTCAAAGAAGATAAACTTTTTATTAAGGAGCGCTCAATTTTTATAGTTGTCCGAAAATATAGGTTATGTTTGTGACGTCACCTTTTTGCCATAATATTTATTTATCTGATAAAATAAACCAATACTTGCATACTATGAAATAAAATCACTTAATTTGATTTAAACGTAAATTCCATGTAAAAAAATATTCAAAGGTCAGTGACCCCGTTTACAGGATATAAAATTCTCTGTAACAATAAAAACTAAACATATATAAAAGTCCAATGACTAAAAAGCAAAAAATAACACCAAAACCTTAGAAAAAAGCTTTCAGTACGATTGTAAACAAAGAATCACGGGAAAAGATTGTCACAAAATTTAGCGAACATAGGCCTAAATGGGATTGAGCGCTCCTTATTATAGTTATTTATTAGATAAGTGAGTTATATTACATATAAGTCACGCAAGAAAAGTTTAAGGTAATTTTCTTAAGTGACTTATATGTAATAACTCACGTGTCTAATACAAAATTTTATCCAACACTTTCGTATAAATCGTTTTTAATATCGAAAATAATTTGAAAACGTCATCCATTATTTGTTACTTGTCATTGTCAACACCAGCAACAAAATTTTGTATTTTTTGGAAAGCAAGCTTGTTTGCAAAAATTCTGGAGAGGCAATACATCGAAAAATTTTTGGCTGAGGCACCTGACGACGAGCACTTAATGTCAAAGGTATGAATTTACTTTAGTTTCTGGTATTAAATATTTATTTGTTCGGATTTTTATAGGTTGCATTGATATTGGGAATCGCTGGTGCATGCCGTTGTGACGAACTAACTCGCTTAAGTATTGAAGATATAGTAGATAAAGGCCAGTACATATATGTTTCTATACCTGATACCAAGACGAACAAATCGAGAAGCTTTACAATTTTAAAGAAGGATTTTTGTAAATGTGCTTGAATTATTTAGAAAATATGTGTCCCTAAGGCCAGAGAACACGCCTCACAAAGATTTTTTGTCAACTTTCAAAAGGCAAATGCACTAGGCAATGCGTGGGAATAAATAAAATTTCGAAAATTCCAAGAGTAGTTGCTCATTATTTGCAACTTACCTGATGAAATCTTATATAGTGGTCATAGCATGCGGCGTTCTTCAGCGACACTTCTAGTCAACGCTGGGGCCGATATCACCAACCTTAAACGCCATGGCGGGTGGAAGTCTTCTACCGTGGCAGAAGGATATTTAGAAGATTGCATCTCTAACAAGTTTGAGATTGCAAGACGAATACAGGGTAAAGAGCGCACCAAGGCAAGTACTAGTGCTGAAAGACTTCCTGAAGAACACTCCGCACAATGTAACGTTGTCCAAGATAAATCTAATATAACAATTACTGTTAATATAAACACGAATAAATCTAAATCTAATCTAATCTAATCTAATATATTATATAAAATGCTAATGTACGTTCGTGTGTCCACGATTTTCGCTATCATCCGCAACTCCGATCGACTTCCCGTCGGGGTTACAAATACCCCTTGGTCTCCCATTGTGAGTAAGGGAGTTTGGTCGGGGTGGGTGGAAGTGGGTGGTTGTGGGTGGCAAAAATGTAAAATATGTGTAGTGGCGCCATCTGTTGTCGAGTAGTCGAACTTCATTCAGAACAACGGTTATTAAACTCCCGAGCGAAGCCGGGAATCATAACTAGTCTAATCTAATATATTATATAAAATGCTAATGTACGTTCGTGTGTCCACGATTTTCGCTATCATCCGCAACTCCGATCGACTTCCCGTCGGGGTTACAAATACCCCTTGGTCTCCCATTGTGAGTAAGGGAGTTTGGTCGGGGTGGGTGGAAGTGGGTGGTTGTGGGTGTCAAAAATGTAAAATATGTGTAGTGGCGCCATCTGTTGTCGAGTAGTTGAACTTCATTCAGAACAACGGTTATTTGGGTCTCATATAAACTCCCGAGCGGAGCCGGGAATCATAATAATAATAATAATAATAATAATGTTAATAGTAATGTTGTTTTATGTTATTTTTTTAATTGTGAAATGTTGGAAGTAATAAAGAATTAGTATAAGTCACTAGTGAGCTAAAGTCTATAATTCACTAGTGAGCTAAAGGGTACTTTAGCTCACTAGTGACTTATAGTACACTTTATATCCTCAAAATCTGATCAATTATGTAGATATTATATGTAAGTGTTGGATAAAAAGTTTATTTTCCTTGGGTTGGGGTATGCCCGTACTAAGTTAAGTTAGTTTCTGTAGTAAAATAGTGAAATAAAAAAGGTTTTTTGGTCCGCCGGTCTTATAGTCCCAGAAGATAGTTCCATACGGTAGATTGGTCCCAGTGACGTAAAAGTAAAATTATTTATTCAAAATCTACGTCACAATATACTTAAGCGTCATCGTCTAATTGCTCATAAATGAATATAACTTGATAAATATAAATTTTTCAAAAAGTATTTTTCAGTTGAAGTCGTTTTCGGTGGAAACTTAGACAAAAAATTAAAAAAATTTATTTATGTATTTTTTTAAAATTGTTAAACAATTGCCGTTTAGCAAAATTTCGACCAAAATTCAAACTATCATCATGGATCGTCCTAATCAGCATTTTATTCTGAACATGATTCTGCAAAAATTCCGTGAGAATAATTTTTAATACATTGGCACCCATACAACCTAGTCTTAGGCAAAGTCGGTCTATATAAGGTCACGACATTCGGCCATATTGCTTTGACGTGTTATGACGTCACATCTCCCATTTTTCGGCCATGTTGTTCAGTGCCGGAGATATACAGTTTATTGTATTATTTGAACAACCGTTTACACAACAGTTTTTAATTATTAATAAGTTGTAAATTCTTTTACTTCAAATAAAAAACATTTGGAATTACATCTTTCAACAAATATCACTTCCAAAACAATGCAAAATGAAATGCGCAAATTCTAGATGCCACTGGATTGATCATCAGCTTTGATTTTACCCAGTCTTGCCAACTTTTCTCCGTGGAGTGCCCTTCCTTGCGTCTCCGACCTCGAACCGCCTAAAAGTTGAGGATATGTCGCAACCTTTATAAATATAAACTAACCTTGGTCTAAGACACATTTTCTTTTTTATTAAATTAAATATTTAAATACACAATAATTTTATCCCCTCCAAAAGAAAATAATAAAATCAGGTAAGTACGCATTTATTAAAAACTCCTCCATTGCATAATCATACATCAAAGGCAAAACTTTCAGAAAAGAGTCATTAAAAAACCCGCTGCCTACCCCCTCACCCTTTTCCCTCCGCAGGCATGGTAGCAAGCTACAGCGTTGGTTTAATGGTCGTTGTTAGGGTTGTTCCCTCACCTTTAGTTTTATGAGGGGCGTAGTCAGCAATGAAGGCCCCTGCTTCCCTCGGCGTCCCTTGTTCCTGTAAAAAGTTCCACCGCGACAACGGGTGGCAGATCGGAATAAAAGACCTACGATGTGGGATGGTGGCCAGAATCAGTATATTTATTAGTAGAGACTGAATTATATGTATTTGCATATATTAGCCATTTTTGTGGGTAACAGCATATTTTCAGTATAATATGGTGTGATGCATATTATCGATACATTTTTAGTATTTTTAAAGCGCAGGGCATGGCCTGGGGAGCGGACTATCACCCCGAAACGATAAAAATATACATAATCATCAAGAAAAGCATAAGTAACCGATAATTTTTAACTACCTTAACTTTTTGCTCTTTAACTTTGGGTTAAGTTTATTGATTTTGGTCACTAAAGAAACTTCCTTCCCCCTCCTGGTAAAAAATAAATAAACTGAAATTAATTGAAGTAAGATTTTTCCCCAAATAGTGCATGGGTTATCCCGGCTCCATTATTAAATTATAATATGTAAATTATTAAATAATAATATGTAAATCTATATTTTAACCGACTTTAAAAACTTTAATGGAAGCAAGGACCTTTTTTGCCCTTCAACATTTTTTTGAGAGCTTTATATGAAAATATATCGGACATTTTTGTACATGAAAATGATTCAGGGGGCCTCCACCACATGCTCTGCCTATGGGCCGCCGAAGCGTAAATCCGGCGCTGGTACGAGACATGTTTTTTGTTTCTGTTGTACGTTTGTTCGTGCGGCAAAGCTGCCTCTAGGAAATATGCTCGATAATAAAAAGACATATTCAGAATCGACAACCTTGTGCCAAAATTAACCTTGTAATTTAATTGAATTAAAGCGCTACAGACGGTCATGCAAAACAGTTACATTGGGGGGGTCATGGTTAGTTCTGGTTGGGTAAAGCTTTTTTTTAATTCGCCATTTAAGTTTGTGTTTTTACTTCTGCCGAACAAAAGTGTACCAATACAAATAACCATTAAAAAACTATAAAATACGAATAAACATTTTTTTTATTATACAAATGCAAACAGATTTAATTATTCTTTTTTATCTATATACAGTATACAGTATATATATATATATATATATATATATATATATATATATTTGAAAAATTTGTTTTCTGAACCCTTATATATATATATATATATATATATATATATATATATATATATACTTAGTGTAAATTCTTGGGATTTGGGACACTAAGAATATAGTTCAAGGGTTCAGAAAACAGAACAATATAAGGATAATATATATATATATTAAAGCAAAAGGAAAAATTCCCTACTGTCTTGGTGTATAATACAAAATATTTTACTCCCTTTAAAGACAGTTAAAAGAAAACGGCCTGCTTTTCTATGCTATCCACTACGACTCTCTCCCCAGACCGGTTTCGCCTGCCTTACAGGAACTCCTCAGTGAGGCTGTATCGAGTCGTGGTGAATAGCATAGGAAACCAGCGTCTACTTATTAGACAAGTTTCGTTGTCCAGCGGTAGGATATTAAATCCTGCCGTATATATATATATATATATATATATATATATATATATATATATATATATATATATATATATATATATATACATATATATATATATATATATATATATATATATATATATATAGTACATATTAGGTTTTTAAACAACCTGTTGACTTCTTTTCCCCCGTTTTTGGTGGTGTGTTTCAGTTTTAGGGAGGGTTTCGGACGTTCCGTTTCTTTTATATCTAATCGCTTTTAATATGTTAAAAACCACTTGCATTGTTAAACCCATTGTTAATAAAAATATCCGATAAAACGACGCAACGATATCTACAATTTAAGACCAACGTCCAACACATTATAGGCCATAATAATAAACAGCGCATACCCTAAAAAAATTTAAAAACAAATTTATGTAAATAACCCTCCTCTGCGAATATTTTTTTAATAAGACTATAGCTTTGTCTTTTTCTAATCCTTTAATTTTGCAAGCTTATTTTTTTACCGAGCGCTACTAGCAAATTTTCATAGATGCCTGCGACGGAGAGAAACAGCATAGATTAATTTTACAACATGGCCAACCAATAAAACCGATGTAATCCTCTTTAAATTACCCGAAAAAGGAGAAAGCTGCAAAGGCAAAACGTTTTTCATTTAGTGAGTATGTTGGGTTGCCTGCAAATAACTGATGAAAAGCGCCAAATGCAAATTGGTGTGTTTGGTTACCGCAAGGCGATAACCCTTTACTATTATATACGTTGCGTATTTGTTCTTCTTCTTTTTGGCTTAAGGCATCTTGGATTTTCATTCAAAAATCAGGTCATAAAATGCACTGACCGTGTGAAGTTTTCATTGTTTAACGTGCTTATTAAGGAGTTTTCGCACAATAGTAGATTTAAACTTTTTGTTTGTTAGGATGTTATATTTTGATTTCATTACAAATTAGATGGGTCATTAACCCGATGACCTTATGGACGAGCCGCGCCTGCTAAAAAGTAATAAATAAAAAAATAAGATATGTGCTAAACTACTTAATGTTAATAACTAAATAAACAAAAGGCTTTTATATTTTAATATTATAATATGGTGTTACCTGGCTTTTTATTTTTATTTTTACTTTTTAGTGAGTTTTATTATTGTTAAAGTCGGATTAATTTTTAAAACTATTTTTGTATGGATTATTTGAGGAGTCCGATTCAATGCAAAAAGTTGCCAAAATAGATTTTAAGGGAAGCATTGTACTGCCATAGTAGGCCCTCTCACCGAAAAACCAAACAAACCTCCAACACACATTGAGAGTTGTATTTTACCAGTGAGCCAGCGAGCCAGGCTCCCTCCCCTTTACATCTGCATATTTTAGCATTTGAAAGAACACGCCATGCAATCTTACATGATGGGCCGACTCATTTGAATATTTATATTTTGTGGATGCGAAAAAGAGAAACCCTACACATTCAGCTAGCTCTTTCTCACTTTGTGTCATAAAATAAGCTATCGTTCTGTCTTTGTCTTATCCGTTATGGTTTTCGCTGAAAACGGGTATATGGTAATTTTTTAAAAGAAGACGGAGAGTTATGAAATGGCCGATGTGCTGGGGTACAGTCCGAGAAAAATCCCCACATATATATTTTTTTTCTTTAAACGTCAGTACACATGATAATTATGAACAAACTTCGTGAAGGTACAGTTTTACTTTATTATTGTACTTTTCAGACGACATAATAATATTTTTTGCCGCCTCGTGCCCAATGCTAATGCAGTAATATGTATTCATCTTATGGGGTGACCAATATCTCAATATTCCAAACGTTAAATATCATTTTTCTAAATAGAATACCCTGTATATTTTTTAATATTTATCTTCTCTTTTTTTCAAAAGTTAGACATTTATTGACCTCCAGAAAATTGTCTGCATGACGATTAAAAACAATATGAATGAAAATTTGCTACATCAACGTCGCAAAAAAAAATCCAACAAGCAAGGCCAATATAGTATATTACATTACAAGTGTGGAAAATGACTATTTTCACACGAGTGGGAATATTGTAGCACGAGGCGTTAGCCGAGTGCGACAAACCCACGAGTGTAAGAAAGTCATTTTCACACGAGTACTGTACACTATTTTTCCTACGACCACAAATTATTCACCAAAAAATAAATAAATTAAAGTTTGTCTGTTCAGAAAAAAATAAAAAACAATTGAGAACTTTGCAACACTAGGGTGATATTTACTTTGCAACACTAGTGTGATATATACTTTTCCTCACTGCTATATTATACTGTTTTGACAATATTTTTACATCGAAAATCACCTACCTAGAAGCATTATATAACTTTTATCATTTTGGAATTTAAAAAGGGCGCGCTAATAGTTTAATACGGTTTTCTGCTATTATAAGTGTTTTTTAAAAATTATCGATTCTTACATATTTTAGACACTCTTCTAAATAAAACGTAAGTGGTGCATATCCAAAATATTCTGTTTTTTAAAAATATCAGTAAATAAACTTACGGGACCGGGGAGTGAAAAGGGGTGCTGGGTGGGGTAAAATTGGTAAAACGAGTTAATGAAACTGAACATCACATATAAAATTAAGTAAAAATAACAGTTTTTCCTCATATTTTTAAGAAAAAATATAAAAAATATGAAAATTGTAAATGCATAACCTAAAGTCCTAAAAGTAAGGAAAAACGACTACCAAACGTCAGTTACCATGCAAAATATGGAAAGCATTTGGCAACGTCGGAAGGGTCTGATTCTATTTATGAATGGATAAAAGAAAGTGGATTCATAAAGTGTGTATTAGCCTTAGGTTTAATTAGGGATTAAAAAAAAGATTTAACTAGTTGTTTGAGTACACGAAGAAAGAGAGGAAGGAATTTGATCTATAGGCTTTTTTTCTCTGGCGCTTTAGGTCGAACGGTCAAGCGGCAATACTGCCTCTATAAAGTACGTGCTCAAAGGTAGAAGGGAGATTTTTAATTTGATCTACTTACCTGACAACACTGTGCCAGTCAGTGAAAGTTGTTTTTTGTGGTTATGTCTATTTTTGTTTATGTTTTTATTTTTTCGTAAATTTTAATAAATATAAAATAAGATGATTTTCGCTAATTTGGGTTCTACCGTTTAAGGTAAATAAAAGTTTTTTTTACTGTCACTTCAATAAATATGTCACTTGCAAAACCAATAGCAGCTTTTAGAATGACATCATAATATGTATCACACCAGTGTTGTAAAGTACTTTGCAACACTAGTGCTGTAAAGTACTTTGCAACACTAGTGTGATATAACGCATTTTCTATGCATGAAATCAGTGTGCTATTTGCTATTTTCACAAGTGGTCGTAGGAAAAATTCGTTATTTCTGAAATAACCATATAGTCTAAGATCCGGCATTAAGAAAATATACTCTCATCTGTTAATTAAATGAAATAATATTTTTTAGGCAGATTTTAATGTAGTGAATGCAAGTAAACAAAATTTGCCAGCATAGGTCTGCTACAAATAATAATAATAAATTAATTAATAGTTAATTTATTTTTAATTGTCACCTTCACATGTTAATTGCATAAACCAATGATCAGCGGTGAAATAGCCTAGTCGGTTAAGTAGCAGCATTTAGCAGTGCATGCCTTGTCGATACCCAGAGGGGTTCGTATCCCGCACTGGGTAACATTTTTTTATCTATTTGTTATTCCCTTATCTATAAGCAAAATTATATTTACCATATTTAATTAAATAAAATTGGGCAGCTACCTAACCAACTAAGCTATTTTACCGCTGATCATTGGTTTATGCAATTTACATGTAAAGGTAACAATTATAAATAAATTAACTATTAATTAATTATTATTAATAGTAGCAGACCTATGCTGGCAGATGTTGTTCACTTGCATTCACTACATTAAAATCTGCCTAGAAAATATTATTTCATTTAATTATACTCTATTTTTTTGCAAGAGAGAGTAATAAATCATTTAATTTTATGGCAATTCGATTTCTTTGTTAGTCCGAGTATAAATATTTTTCTTCAATTCTACCTGTAATGTACTGATAAGGCATAATAATTTTAGGCCGGCAGACCCCGCTCTAAAATTCGTAAACCTCTTGGGTCAAATACAAAGAAATAACAGATGTTTACCCGTATTTACGTGGGAATAATGTGATAAAAACCTTGACAGTGGCGGTGCGCTTGAGTTTATTTTTGGAAACTTACCCTTTTTAAACAGTTTAGGTAAAATGAAAATCTTGTTTCTTTTATATGTGTAAAAAAATTATTTTAAAATTTATAGTATATCAATATTGTACAGTTGGTATAATTATAGTTAATAATAACCATTTTATTAAGAAAATAATACACATTAAAAATGCATAGTCAAAAAATAATTATTTAAAATATAATCTATACCTAATTAAATATGCTACATAATCTACATCTAGTTATTCACATTCTTCCATATCTGACATACTATCACTACTTGAGTCATATATGAGTCTACTTGTATAATAATTAGAGGTTCAACAGTTGTATCTACTATTATATCCAAAGACCACATTTTATTTTCTATTTCTAATACATGTTCGACACATTTTTTCCAGTTTTCTGGGGAAGCATTAGATATGGCAATTTGAAATAGTTGTTTTTATATCTACTAGTTTAAACGTAGTATTATTTCTGGCTACTTCACCTTTCACTTGTGCCCATCGCTTTTTGGTGGAATTATACCTCCCTCTTTTTCTTGTTTAAAAATTCTGTAAATTGACGCTTTTTCCACCCCAGTCATCAACGCACATTTTTAAACACAATCGTCCACACTTAAATTAGATCATTTCTAATACAGGGTGCGGCAGAATGGACTCCCACATTTCATCAGGCTAGAACATCGGTAATGGGAGTTGGACATTGGTGGGGATGGTCACATTCGCTTGGGCGATTGATAAGGTTTGTTACTAGGCGCTATGTCTTGGTCTGGTGACCAACGTGGATTTGTTATTGAGCTATTATTCAAAAATGACGAATGTGTCACCGCGTCGAAAAGAGTATTTTGTACGCGCTTCCTGCCTCCGAATGCCTCTGTTCCAGACCGGAAAACAATTTTTAAATGGGTTGCTAACTTAAGGGCACTGGTTCTTGACTTTCCTAAATCAAGACAGCGATCTGAGATGAAACTGCTGCTATTCCTCAAGACATGGTGATAAAAGTGATGCGGAACTTCTAGGAACGCCTTCGCATGTGTATCGGTGCTAACGGCCGTCACTTACACGATATAATTTTAAAAACATAGTTTAAAAAAACTTAAAGTGTACTATTTTTGAAAATAATAAAAGTTTAGCTTCATATTTTATAGTAGACTTTTTAATTGCTACCCAAATGTGGGAGTCCATTCTGCCGCACCCTGTATAATCGAATACGTTTTTAACAATCTGCTTTTCAGTTAAATGGCCGAGACATGCGCGTTTCTGCGGAGAAGCCATTTTTACAATACTGTAATACTTTGAACAATACTCTAACAATTTATAACCACTCAGTTGCACATACGGAAAGATACTAAAATATATATAAAATTCATAATCCTTATTTAACGCAATTCGGTGTATTTCTACCTGTTCTTTGCACAGAGACTGGTGCGCCTATGGTTTACAACCTTCTAACCTGAGACATTTTTATTACTCTCTCTTGCAAAAAAATAGAGTTATAACAGATGAGGGTATATTTTGTTAATGCCGGATCTTAGACCAATAGCCTTTGCTTCATTTTTTGTTGAATGGCTTGGGGGAAGAAGGTAACAAGCCACATTCTTATCTCTGAGTTATTTCAGCTTCAATAGTTTAATTAATCCTGAAATCGTAATAATTAGGCCTTCACAAAATGTAAAAACAAAATTAAAATATTGTATTGGGTAACAAAAAAACTATTTAAGTTTTTAATTCAGAGATTTCGTAAATTGTGGCCTGTTACCTTCTTCCTCCGAGCCCATTAATTAAGTTTTTAAAAGGTTAATAGCTATTTACGTTACTAGACCGGAAAATGGTATTTTACGGTCGACGAAAAACATTTACAGGGCGAGCCGTAGGCGAGTCCTGTAGTTTTGAGGAGACCCGTAAAAATTATTTCCGGTCGAGTATCGTACATATTTTTTTTTTAATTAATCGGAAAAAAACTGTGTAAATTTTTAGTGTTATATTTAAACGACAATAAGGACGCTGCTTCAATTATTTCATCTGGATTTTCCATGTCTGACTCCATTTTGGCAAAATGATGCTTTCTTTACTTTACAATATCTTGAACTGTCAAATAGTAACAATTGAACTCTGACAATTTTTGTCATGGCTAACAGGATTTTTGATATCAGGGACCGGAAAGTAAATGTCGGTCAATTAAAAAAAAATATTAAGGCTGTTTCATGAAAAAAACAAGGTCGCCCTATATCGCAAAACTAATTCTTACCATATTTTTTAAAGATGGACCAATTTGCAGGGTATTTAAAATTTAAAAAAATAATAAAAATTTAACGTTTTAAAAAAGTATTGAGATCTTGTCGAAGCCACAAGAGATTAAAGTCCGACCGAGAATGGTTTTCCGGTCGAAGCCGAAATTTCGGCCATGGCTTCAGTTTTAGCCTAAACCGAAAGCGAATTTACAAAACCTATACCAGTTCAGTCAGGACGGTGACTGAACTCGAGTAGTCTTTGTTTGCAAAAACAGTTACAAAGTCTACCCCATTTCGGTTCAAAAATTGACCATACTGGTATAGCTTTTGTAACTATACAGCGTGTCTTCGGAAGTTCTTAACAAATGGAACACTTTTTATCATTAAATTTACGAAAAAAGTATCTCTTCATAAAAAGTCCTGCTTGATGAGAAAATACATTTCCACAAAAATATTTGAAGGTTGGATGTACAGCGTGGCTTAAAAATGACTTGTTTCCAAATTAAAATAAGGGTTATTTCCTAATTACGGTACCAAACTTTAAAGGGTAAGTTCTTATGTCATTTTATGAAGAAGTTACATAAACATATATCCGGAGTTGCTTCGTTTCTGAGATAGAGGGCGTTAAATATATTTTTAAAGGTGCCTGTTTGTTTTTAAATATCCTAAATACGAAGCCAGATACAAAAAAAATGTACTACACTAAAAAGTTCTATTTTTAGTTGTTTTATAGGAAAAAAATAAAAATTACATAAAAAGCCAGTGGCGTATATTTTCTCTCAATAATATTGGATGTTGTGCCCACTGTACGCTACTGGCTTTTATGTAGTTTTTATATTATTTTCCTATAAAGTGACTAAAAATATAACTTTTTATTGTAGTACATTTTTTGTAGCTGGCTTCTGTATTTAAGATACCTATAAAAAAATATTTAACGCACTGTATCTCAGAAACGAAGCAACTCCGGACATATGTTTATAGGAACTTTTCTTCATAAAAGAACATAAGAAATCACCCTTTAAGGATTGGTACCGTAGTTTGTTAATAACATTAATTTTAATTTGGAAGCGAATCATGTTTAAGCCACCATGTACATCCAACCTTCAAATATTTTTGTAGAAATGTATTTTCTCATCAAGCAGGACTTTTATAAAGAATAACTTTTTTCGTAAAATTAATAATAATTAAAGTTTCCCAAAAGTTAAGAACTTCCGAAGACACGCTGTATTTTGGCGGCATTTTCTTTTTCAAAGGCTATCCTGTGTCAGTCTTCGCGTCGTAGCTATTTTCTAGGAAAATGGGCAAGTAACGTCTTCACAATTTTTTTATTGCTTTTCGCTGTGAGTTTTAGGGATACTTTATTGTATTTTTTAATGTATTTGTTTTCCAAAAATTTTTAAAAAAGTAATAAGTAATATTGTAGGAAGTAACTTTCAATTTAAGGGGAAGAATGAAGAGATATTAGCAACTAAATGTGAGTGTAAATTAACTAAGGCAAAAACTAATCAGAAATAATGTAAAAAAAGAGATAAGAAGAAACGGGTTTATATATGTTTGTTATGAATTTCGCAAGCTATATGTGTGTTAGAGAGGAAAAAGAATAAACGTCCACTTAAAAAACAAGGTTCTTATAGAAACTATAACTGTGTAGTAATGATATTAAATTCGTTAAAATTTCTAAAGTTGCTTTAAGACGATCCAACCTAATAAAACAAGGTTTGAATAAAGTACCTAATTAATATAAATCTTAAACATTTTCATCAAATTCAGGTGGCCTCAGCATTAAGTTTATAACGATGCAATGAAGATCCGAAAAAACTTTTCTCCCTTATTTTGAGTCTGGAATGACAGCTTCTTCAGCCAAAGCCATTAGCTTCTAGAAAATGTACCTATTACCTCACTGAAAGACAAGATAACTTATTTTTATTAACCATAGAGGTCTAATAAATATGGAGGAAGGACTAGGAAACGGGATATTGAAAAATTAAGATAAAGACTGAAAAATAAAAAAACAAATTCTACTTGAGGTACATCTAAATGAAACTCCTGTTCTTGTTGTAATAACACCTGTTATAAAAAGTGCTTTTAAATTAGGTCACGCATATGAAATAATTTATATCGACACAGTGATTCTTGTGTCAAACAGCACCCTTGTCACTTTTATTTTTGGAGCAACACAAGAAGGAGCATTGCCAATTGTGGTTGGACTGGAAAAATCAAAATCTTAAAAAATGTTTAGAGTGTTACATTTAAATAAAAATGACTTTGGTCGACCATTACCAAAAGAAAACTCCCTGTATATCTATAGTTTTTGCGTTACAATAGTGCCTAAAGTTTTATACAACATTTATTTAAAACTATTTCTTCTAAAGTACATAGGTCAAGAGATATTTGTCCATTAAGTTATTTTCTTTAAACATTATAATTTAAATGACTGAATCAGTATAGATTTTTGCCTAAAAATTACCTTAAATTTAACTTACAAACTCTACACCAGTATGGTCAATTTTTGCACCGAAATGGGGTAGACTTTGTAACTGTTTATTGCAAACAAAGACTACTCAAGTTCAGTCACCGTCCTGACTGAACAGGTATAGGTTTTGTAAATTCGCAAACCGAACCCCACATGGTCAAGTATAAAATACCTTAAAATACTGAAATTTGAGTTTATTAAACATAGGGCAAAACTTAAGGGGTGTTTTCTAATATCGTTCGTTCGATTTTGATTTCGAAATAAGAAAGACCGCGAGTCTGGTGTTTCGATTATATATTATTATATTGTTGACACTCATAAAAAGCGACTTTGGTAAATTAATTCGAATATCATTTTATTCCAAATTCCGTATCATCCTAATATCAAAATTATTCGAGTATTTCAAGACTAACCTACATGTAGCAGATTTGATATGTAAATAAAGTAAAATATTTTTGCAGAATTTTGCAAATTGAATATTCAGATTTTCCATCTAGAGATCTGATATATTATTAGATATATCATACGTCTTATATTACTGAACAACTTGGTATACCAAATCAAAAATACTTCTGTTCATTGTTAACTCATTAAAACTCAAGACAATGGCCCCGTATCGACCTTACTCAATAGGTATTGGCCCTAACCACAGTCTTTGTTCTAGACGAGTTTAAAAAGAGTATCGGCCATTGACGCAATCAGTTCCGTTTGAATTTTTATCCTGTCTTGATCAAAAAACTGTTTATTTAATTTTATTAGGTTTAAAATTTTCTGCAGCCTTAATGTTAAAAAATTACCGCTAAATACGTGTAAAAAAATAGTAGTGTGATGAAAACTAAAAGTGGTTTCGAAATCTACTTTGGTGTAAATATCCTATCCTTAAACCAAGCCCAATCTATCAGAAAACAAAAGCTAATGGATGGTGTACAAGGTACCAGGTATGATTTTGTTGAAAAATTACCTAATTCGATTGGCGTAACCAGGCCCCCCAGGAAAAAATGTACCTTTATGGTATATGTGTACATATAACGTTTTAGCGGCGTCCGGGCCCCTCCCAGGGTGTTGCCAGGCCCCCTAGGCCCCCTTCAGGTCCAATGACTAGTTACGCCTATGCCTAATCCATATTTAATGCTAGTTGTAAAATAGCAATAAAGAAAAAAAAGAGAAACGTGGTCAAACACACTAAATACAGGGTGTCCGGAAAAGTGAGGTCAAAAATGATAGGGGTGATAGAGTGGGCAACAATAATGTTGGTACTTCGTATAAAAAAACAGTTCTATCGCGCTTCGTTAGGAAGAAATTGACCTTTAAAGTTGGTATAAAAATAACTTATTTCAATCTTTTGAACTGTTACCACATTACCAATGATATTTGGGCTTCTAAATAACCTCATAGTAATGCTTCTTTCCATAGGTACCTAAACGGCTGCTCAGTAAGTCAGAATTATACAGGGTGCGACGGATTTTTTTATGTATGCATTGTTTTAACACAGGTGACAAATTTTACATATTGCTTTGACCGCTTAATTCCTTCATTAGGGTGTACCTTATTTGAATCGATATCTTGGACCGTTTATCATATCGCATTTTAGGTCCTGACATACCAGCATTTTGTAAGTAATAAAAATTACTTACAAAATAAAATTCTTTTAAAAAGTTTTTAACTGCATTATAAAGTTAAAGGGGCTTACAAAGGCCGTTTTAAATAATTTTACTACATTTAAAAAATTTTATCAAAAAAATTAATTTTTATTACATACAAAATGCTTGTATGTGTCGACCTTAAATGCGATTTTATGAATAACAGTCCAAGATATCGATTTAAATAAAGTATACCTTTTTGTACAAAAATAATAAAAGAATTAAATTAATGGTCAAAGCTAAATGTCAAATTTGTCAGCAGTGTTAAAAATACATACAATAAATGAAAAAAATCGTCGCACCGTGTATAATTTCGACTTACTAAACAGCCGATTACCTATAAAAAGAAGCATTATTATGAGGTTATTTAGTAGCCCAAATATCATAGGTAGGGTAGGGCGGGGCTAGTTGAGCAATTTTTCACTTGATCGGTTATAGCTCCTGAAAAATAAGTTTTAATGGCTTATAATGCATACTGATGGATGAGCAATTTATCCCTTATTAATAGTGTCCATAGTAATTTCTTTCTAATAAGTCGAATTTAGGAGCTACATCTATTTTAATGTAGATAGTCAAGTATGCCCAATGTACCCCATAGGTGAGGTAAGTTGAGCAAGGGTATGGGGCTAGTGGAGCACTTAGAAAGTATAGTCAAATCATGACTTGAATGTTAGATACATTTACAATAAAAATACATCTTGACAATTTGCTTTTTATATTTATAATCTTATAGTGACAAAACAACAAATCTCATTAATAAAACAGCAACGTACCTAGCTTAGCGTAACTATTGGATTTAATATTTATCAATTTATCTTCGTTTTTTTAACTTTTTTAGCAATTTTATTTTGCTTCTCTTGTAATGCCTTCCGTATCTGTTAAAATTGCAGCTTTTCTTGGACCAGCCTTTATGGGTATAGTCAAACTATTTCCAGAGAAAATTTAAAAGTTAGATAGGTCAGCTCGTTTTCTTTGTTGCTTGTACAAAGTTTGGGTTAGAGCCTCTTTTAAATCTTGAGGAGACTTTAGTAATCTTGCTGTTATAAGTCCGTATCCTAAAAAATAAAAAAAAATAAAACATTTTATACTTATAACCGTGGGATAAAGTAAATTTATTAAAAATCCGGTTAGAATTATATCCAAAATCTTTATACATATTAAAACTGCAATAAATTTACTTAAGATTAACACTTGCCTGGTTCAGAACGGAATACATATAACTATCACAGATAAAATTTTCCGGCTTGAAATTATTTTACTTTTTAATCACAAAATAAACAATGCGCACGGATACGTTTCTCAATCGCCGCATCACCACTATAGTGGTCGCACAATGAGTTCCCCTCGCGCAACCCCTTCTTTACGCTTTTTGATGCTTTCGCGTGCGGTCGATAACTTTTGAGATATTTTGATTGCCCAACTTACCTCTATGCTCAACTAGCCTCGCCCTACCATACTGTGGCAACATTGCAAAAGTTTTAATTAAAATATTTTTTTATACCAACTTTGAAGGCAAATATCTCCCCAACGAAGCGCGACATTATTTTTATGAAGTACTTACATTATTTTGGCTCACTCTATCACCCCTACCATTTTTGACTTCACCTTTCCGGACACCCTGAGCATATGCCTGATGCTAGATTAGAGTCAAGTTTTCTTGCTAAACGCATTCGTCGGAGTGGTTCAAACCGTATTCGAAAATGATAATATAAATATGAAAATCAAGAAAATGTAGGTTTTCAAACCGTTGCGTCACAGCCTAATAGGCTTTAAGGTTATGATTATTATTTTAGGGTTAATATGTACTTTAGTTTATACCAGATATATATTTTTTTAACTTTCCATTTACATTCATGTTAAAAGTTTACAAAAAATTACCGAAACAAAGTTTTTAATGAGTTAAATGCATATGCCTGCCCGACGTATATGTACAGGGTGTTCATTTAAAAACTTTCCACTCAAGTTATCTTCGAAACGAGACAGATTTGAGAAAATCGCCGAAACACGTCAAGATATTTATTGAGGGGGAACGTTTTTTACAAAAATTGGACGGCTCCCCTTTAACCCCTTAACCACCAGTGCCACCACCCCCAAAATTCTTAAATGAGAAGGCGGGTCGAGTGATACATCATTTTAAAGCTCCTAATGAGTACTTTATAACTCTAGAATATGAAGTCAATATCTTCACCTATTACAAAATGGTGGTACTTTAAAAATTACCTAAATACCTGATTTCGATGGCCATATTTCCGAAACTAATAAAGTTAGATGTACCTAATGTGGTGTTTTCTTAAAGCTCTTTTAAAGGTCTTTTTAATTGTGATACTGGTAGTAATATACAGGGTAAAAGAAAAAGTACATATTTTTTTATTTAAGAACCCTGTATATTATTTTACCTACCGCGCCATCCTAATATATACGGAAAATATTTTTTGTTGAAATTTTTTCGTTTTTTTTTTTTTGGTTTAAAAACTTGGACAAAAATTTCCAACTTAACCACTATATGGATCGGAAAATTTGTTCATAGACTTAAGGGGGGTAAGGTATTTAATTTACAACTCACGTTTTTAAAGTCGGTGCCCTTGATAACTCTAAAACTACTGCACCGATCCTTTTGAAATTTTAAACACTATTTCTGTACATCATTTACGAGGTAACGCTGTCGAGTTTTTTTTTAAGCGCATTGGTTTAAGGGGGCGTAAGGTATTCAATTCACAACTCACGTTTTCAAAGTCGGTGCCCCTGATAACTCCAAAACTACTGCACCGATCCTTTTGAAATTTTAAACACTATTTCTGTACATCATTTACGAGGTAACGCTGTCGAGTTTTTTTTTCATAATTTTGATTTTGCAATAACAAATTAGCCGATTTTTTCCCACAAAATTTTGTTTTTCACTTCAAAGTGTTCGAAAAAATGAAAAAAATTTGGTAACAAAAAAACTCGACAGCGTTACCTGGGGAAAACTATTATCTAACGAATGAACTTTGATTTTTGATATGATATCGGATGATCCAGCACCAAGTTATGAGGGGCACCGCAATTCAACTTTTTTCGAGACACGTCCGAACAATTGCTGCCATTGCCGTATTTTTTAATATTTTGTTGTAAGATTTGATGAAACATTCTTCGAATGTCATACTTTAATGTATCATTGGTTGAGTAAATAAATTTTAACTGTGTCGTCAGAAAAAAATCACGAAAACATGGCTTTTTTGTACGATTTGACCTTAGCCCCCCTTAAATTTTCTCTTTTAAAAGTTCGATACGACGCTGAGATATTAAACTTTGAACGAAAAGGACCATTTTTCTTTAACCATCAATATCTCAGCAGCCGCTAATGGTAAAAATAATAAAAAGGGTTGTAAAATATTGAATAAATACTGGATTTTTTTAAAATCATAGCAGATTTTTGTGGAGAATTTATTCAAGATTTTAAAACTCTCCCTAATTTTTTGTGCCATCAGCGGTTGCTGAGATATTGATGGATAAAGACAAAAACGCCCTTTTTCGTTCAAAGTTCAATATCTCAGTGAGAAGTGGTTGTATCGAACTTTTTAAAAATATCAGTACGATAATTTTTAAGCCAAATACAGCCACTTGAAATACGTCAAAAAATTTGTAGTTTTTTTAATTAATTTTGTTCGCCAGGTCAATAAAAAATAATCAATAATATAAGCTAATAAACATTACTAGTTCAAATAGCTAAGATAACTTTTTATTTTTAACATCTCGTAGTTCAAAACTAAGACGTTTAGGACATACATATATTCATATGAAGTTTTTTTCCTAATTTTTATTGTAGAATCCCCCTTAAAGTTACTGGATACCCTGTATAAAGCCATGCACGAACAGATCCCACTTTCTACATTTTAATTCATTGCATTTATTTATTTAGGAAACCAAACAAATGGCCCATATTAACATTTTATTTTAGTTACTTTATTTAACTGTTTGTTTTACTATCAAGTGCAAAGTACAGGGTGGGCCAAATTAAACTTGCACACTTTTTAACTAACAATAACTTTTTATTTGTTGCGCCTATTTTTTTATTTTTAAAGAGCCAATGCGTAGATGTATTCTCCATAACCGGGGTATACACGGTTATGCAAAACTGTCACATCTGTCAAAAAAGCCAAAGGCCGCGAGCAAATTTGACCGTGTGTATTAAAAATCTGGCTTGGCATGCGACTCCATGTCCGAGTTTGATTTTTCGTGGCGTGCGTCGTGCAAACTTGTGCATGTGTACATAGGACACGTCAGTTAACGTTTCAGTTTAGGAACGTCGCTTACGGGGTAATATTGTTTGTTTTGAGTTAACAAAATGGCTTATTGGCGCCTGGAAGATGTATTGCGTGATTTTATAGATATGTACCAAAGGTATTCATGCTTTTGGAAAGTTAAAAGTAATGAATACATTGACAAAAATGAAAAATCTTTTCGCCAAATTACGCTTATGCTCAAGTTGATCACACCACCCGCTGCCAAAACTGACAGGTACATCTGAATCGTGTGTATCAAAAGCGTAATTTGACATTTGCTCTCATGCAAGTGCGTTTCAGGTTTGCATGACCGTGTATACCCCGGTTTAGGTTCACCAATTATGGTCAAACAGCACAACTAGACTTTTTCTTGTAGACAAACTGTGGGAAATGATTCAGTAATAGCGAATATGTCAATTATTTAAGGATTAAGTAATTATAAGTATTCTTGGTAAATGGTGCGCCTCATAAAGCAGGGGCGGTCATATCAACTTTCTGAGGGGGCCATAGGCCGAGGAAAAGTGTGAGTAGTAAAAAAAGGTTCTCCCATTTACTTTTTATATTTTTATTGTTTTTCTTCATTCTTTAATTTATAAAATTACAATAATCCTCCTTCCCATGATTTAAAAAAAATGTCCTCACTTTTCAATTATATTATCACCCTCGGACCAGCGGATCAACCCTAAGGGGGGCCATTATCATCATTTCATGCCCAAAATGCCCAAATTTGCCATTAGATATGTATGAAATACAAAGGATGTGGCATCAAAGGGGAGAGCCATGGCCCCCATGCCCCCCTATGACTGCCCCTGTCATAAAGCATGCATTTCTTTCAGTTTTAACGGGGAACTTTTTTTGGTGTGCATTAAAAATCAAATATGTGAGGTTACCATGACTACTGAGCTGGATGCTGACACAATTAAAATTAGAAGTATTAGCGTAGATCGGGGCAAACGTCCGCAGTGGGGAAAAGTCCGCACCCTTTATTCTGAAACTAGCAACACCGCTTCGGTAAATTTTTCTACAATGTTCCAGTCTTCTTCTATAGTTGTTACTGAAAGTGCATGCTTCTTTAACGGGGGTATTTAATTTAGCTTTAAAATGAGGTAAGTTGAAAAACTGAATTTTTACTATAACTTTTTCAGTAGGTTTCTTAAGAATTATAACTTAAACCAATAAATGTAATTGAAAATTGTATTGTACGGTTAGTTCCTTAATTATTAGGGCCTCTTTTTTAACATTGCATTTGCGGTGGAAAAATTCGTTTTTACCTTAAAAAAGTAATCATACGATACTGAGGGTTCGGGGCAAAAATCCGCATTACGGGCTCTTGCCCCGTAGGTACCTGCGGACTTTTGCTCTGTAGTTGCTGTAATTTTAGGTTAATACAAACTGACCAATTAAAAAAATATTTCAGAAACTATTAACGAAAAACTGATAGAAAGCCTATCACTACAGAAATTCTCCAAAATGCTAAACGCAAAGTGCGTGAAGGAGAGTAAATTCGAAGTATTGCACGAAATTTTTGACATAGATGAATCGTCTCTTCGCTAACGACTTAAAAAGGGTTATGGTTAAACAAATTTATATTCAACGAAGAAGATTAATTACCCTCATTGGTAACAGATCAGAATGAGGAAGAATATGAAGAAGATGTTCCTTATCAAAGAGCAGAGATGGAATTAGAAATGTCCTCTTCTTGTGATGAAGATATTCCCCTAAGTTTTTAGCAAGAAAACTAAGTAATGAGAAGATAAATTATAAAACTCTTCATGAAATAACGCCACCACAAATTTCCAGCTCACAAACACTGATAACAAAAGAAGAGGCAATATCTTGTTCAGAAAAAGAAAATAAGAAACCAACGTCTAAAAGACCACGTGACGTGACACCACCTCCGTCCACTTCAACAGCGTCTTTATATCAGAAACCAGAAAATCTTAAACAAAATGTACTAAAATTGCCAGAGGAAATATTACCTTTTCCCAAAATAAAGAAAATGCGCCGAAGAAGAACGGGAGAATCATCAATGATATAACTTCTACTCCTTACAAAGAAGAAATGGAAAATGAAAAGGAAAGGAAAATGGAACTGGAAAGAAAAAAAATGTCAGAAGACTAGCTTACTTACAGACAAAAAAACGAAGGGAGAAAGCCAGGAAGAAGAAGAAACAATTTGTCCTCTTTGTCAAACAAAATATGGTTAAGATTTGGAAGCCTGGATACAATGCAGCGATTGCAATACTCATACACAAAAAGGTTTTTTACTAGTAAACAATTATCCTTGTTATTTTAATACATTATGGTTATACTTTGTCAAACAGTAAAATCTGGTCTTTTGCCCCAAGCATTCGGACTTTTGCCCCGCATAGAATGGACTTTTACCCCATACTATGGGGCAAAAGTCTAAAAAACATCGACTCATTTTTTTGTTAAAACTGCCAAACTTATAAATTTGTGGGAGAAATTCCCTAAGTATTACTTTAAAAAAAATTGTTATCTAGTAAAAATAATTCTGCTTAAATATTATGATAAATAAAAGACTGGTGAGCATTCTTTTGTTAAGTGCGGGCTTTTGCCCCGATCTACGCTACCCTAATTGTAGATAAAGTCGATTTCTTTTGCAATTAAGTTGCATCATTTTGGAAAAAGTCCCTTAAGTCCAGTCCTGTCTAAATCTATTTAACCAAAATTGGCAAACCTGAAGAAAATATATCTACCTAGTAGCCCTTTAAAAATAAAAAAGATAGGCGCAACAGAGAAAAAGTTATTAGTAGTTAAAAAGTGTCAATTTTAATTTAACCCACACTGTATATACTCGTTTTACGGCTTATAAAAAGGAAAATACTTAATATTTTTAAAAAAATTTATATAACAAAATGTTTTACAAAGTTTGAGGCTTTTGACAAATAAACAAGTAACGGGTGCTGCAACCTGTTGCATACCACTTGCCTGAGTAAGTTCCAGTAAGGGCATTTTTTCTAAGACATAAATATGTTTTTGATGATCCTATAATCGGCTCTCCGGATTGCCAATTCGTGAATTCAAAATGTTCCCCGGTGTCCAACCAAATCCAGTTATCTTCAAATTCTTGGTCGACTTGAAACACGGCACCCAACCAGTGAGCTATAAAAAAATTGTGCATACAGGGTGGCCCTTAAGTAATGGGTCAAAATTTACCTGGAGGATTGTTAAGTTATAATATTGTGATTAAACTAAACAGTATGAAGGGTAGATGGTAGGAGTACCTTCCATATTTTATGGCGGACCAGTTAAAAAAGTGTCCATCGGAAGGAAGCAACTTAGGTGGTGCCTCAATAGCAAGTGGATAGATTTTAATATTTTTTCATATTTCATTTTTTATCTTACTTTATTAATTCTTGTGTTTTCATGCTCATTGGTTAAAATCTTTTACTTGACACTGTAACGCCTCCTTAAGTTGCTCCTTTCCGATGGAAAGTTTTTAATACATCATGGTACTCTTTTCCTCTACCCTCCATACTAAATAGGGTGGAGCCTTTTCGTTGGCCTTGCAGGGTAAAGCGAAACCTAAAAGAGATACAGGGTGTTTCGGGAGGAAAGGGAAATATTTTGGGAACACGTTCAGAAGATCAAAATATGAGAAATTAACTTATTTATGTTTTATTCCGATTCTTAACCGTCTCTGAAATAATTATTTTTAAAGTTGTTTTGTAACTATTTTTTAATTTAAAATCAACATAAACTATACTACTAAAACAGGAAAATTCCACTAGTTCTGGTTAGTTTTTGAAAATACTCCCACCAACTTTAATACAAGCTGCAGCATACTCCCCTGATTGAATGTGTGAGGCATTACTTATGGAACCTTTTCTCTTTTCGGTTCAAAACGCCCAGAATCAATCAAACTAACAACCAAGACTGTCAAAACTATCAGTCGATTAAATTAGGCATTGACAACTAATAAAATACCTACAAACTGGAGAAATACAACACTTCCTAATTACTTCAAAACTTTATAAAAAATAACTTTAGAACCGATTATTTCAGAGACGGTTAGGAATCGGATTAACACATATGGGTTAAATTCTCCTATTTTGGCCTTCTAAACATGTTCCCAAAATATTTCCCTTTCCTCCCGAAACACCCTGTATAACACATCTGATTTCGATTTTTGAAACAAATTAAATGGTACAAGTAAATCATGGGTAGCTTGATTCGTTTTGGAGATATAGAGTGTTCTTTCAAATTTTGTTAATTTGGCTAGGCGCTTGAAGACTACGATTCATTCATTAATAGAAAAGTTTTGGGGACTTTTACGTAGAATTCATTGACTTATATAGCCATGACATGTCATCACTCACCAACTGTCAAATAATCATATTGTTACTTTTAGTTATGACATTTCATGGCTATCTTCGATAAATACTTATTTTGTTAAATTTTGATTTTTAAAGAAATTTGCTTTTATTTCCGAAACCATAGCATTTAGGTATAGAAACATTATATATCATTTAA
Source organism: Listronotus bonariensis (assembly GCA_014170235.1). Lineage (NCBI taxonomy): Eukaryota > Metazoa > Arthropoda > Insecta > Coleoptera > Curculionidae > Listronotus > Listronotus bonariensis. Next base: position 48,121 of record JACEGR010000419.1, read on the forward strand.
AAAGGGTTTTAATGGTCCTTCAGATTCTTTGATAATATACAGGGTGTTTCATCTAACCCTGTATAATTTAAAACAAATTTCTTCATACAAAATCAATACAGAGGACATTGAGATGCTACACCCTAACAAGTGTCTACGAATGCAGATAGAGTAATAAAAGTTTTTATTTAGAAACATGTTTTGAACAAAAAATATGAAAAATAATTATTTACTTGATAATATTAGGCAAAAATATTCAAAAAATGGCGGATCCAAAAATAGCAAAATATACAGGGTGTTCCATTTGAAATATCAAAGTCTAGATCACAAGCCATTACCAATGTTGCCAAATTTTCAAAAAAAAATCAAATGTCCCATTTTCCGTAAACGTCTAATGTATCATCGACCGTGGGACACCCTGTATGTCCAGCTAATATACTATACCTCTGGTTTTATTTGTTATTGCTGCCATAAGCAATGATGAATCTTCAGCATTACGTTCTGTTGCAAGGGTCCAACCATTTCTTTTACAAGTAGCATATGCTTGTAGAAAGTCCTTCTAAAAATTTATTGAAAATAACATAAAATTATATGATTACAACCAGTGCGGATTAACAGTGGCGTAGCATAGGCAGAAACAGGCGGAGGCGAAGTCATATCCGCGAGGCCATTTTTGTCGATGAAAATAGCAAAAAAAAATTGATGGCCAAAAAATAAAAAGGTTTACCCACGTTAAATACAGACCTCTTTAATTTTTTTTAATACACATAAAATACTGGCGTAGGCGTAGGAGGGGGCCATATCATCACTAAATGTCCATATTTGCAATTAGGTGTGTTAAGGTAAAAAAATTATCGGTTACAAAGGATGTGGCATTTTTCACCCCGGGTAAAAAGTCTTTGACTTTTGATGATTCACACCTGCGAGCCATGGGTTTTTGACAAAATTCCCTACATAAATAAGCGGTTGGTACTACCAAAAGTTGTGATTTTGATTTAAAGTCAAATTTTCTTGCTAACCGTATTCGTCTCACTGGTTCAAACCGTATTTGAAAATGACAATATTAATATGAGAATAAAGAAAATGTATGTTTTCAAACCGTTGCGTCACAGCCCAATAAGCTTTAAGGTTATGATTATAATTTTTATTTTTAGGATTAATATGTACTTTTGTTTACACCAAATATAAACATTTTTCACTTGCCATGTACAGGGTGGTTTTTTGGTTGGAATTGCAGGGTATAGGCTAAACGGTAAGAGATACAAAAAAACTAATATACGTGTCCCGTTCTCTTTTTTGATGTTTAGTTTATTGGCGCAATCAGATCCACGCTAACTTGATTGATTTGGAAGATACAGGGTGATTCTCAAAAATTGTCGATTTTTATTATGTCTTAATACTGGGACATTTATGGAGATAGAAAGAAACTTTAAATACAAAAGTTTTATATCTTTTTACGTAATATCCAGTGGCGTACTTGAAATAAATATGAATGTTTTAATTTTTACGATTACAACAATATATAACACATACTATTTTACTTTGCCCAAAGTAGCAGAAACACCAAAAAACACATTATTTTTAGTTGGCCATGGATTGAATTATTAATATTCATTTATTTTATGTGTATTTAAAAACCCAGTTAACAAAAATACTAAAACTTTAATAAAATTAAACTACTACTGAAAGCAAATAAACAATTTTATAAACTAAACAAATACCCAATATATCACAAAAGGTGCTCAAATTGTCTTCCATTCTGCTCGATGCATTTTTGGGCTCGGTTTGTAACGGATCTAGTGGCGTTATATATGTGAATATTTAGTACTCGTCTTATGCAATTAATACAATTTCCTGTAAGTTCTTCCAGAGTATTATTTCGAATTTTATATAGTTCATTTTTAATAAAACTCCAAAAATAAAAATCGAGTGGAGTTAGGTCGGGGGAACGCGGAGGCCATCTGTTTGGTCTATAAGTGCCAAGCCAATTTTCACCAAAATTAACAGTAAGTAAGTGCCTTACTATATGGCTATTATGTGCCGGAGCACCGTCTTGTTGAAAATATATATTATTTCTTACAGCTAGTGGCATGTTATCCAACTCGGCAATTATACCTTCTTCCAAAATTTGTATATATCCCCCAGCATTTAAATTGTTATAGAAAATCCTGTATAGTTTAACACTCTGTTTTGATACAGTGCCACCCATACATGAAACCCAAACCGTCCTTGTTGTATCCCCGCTACCATCTCATGTGGATTTCTGTTTGACCAGTATCGATTATTTTGTCGATTAAAAATCCCTTCGCTGGATACGAAAGCCTCATCAGTCCATATTATATTTTGAAAAAATTGGGATTCATATTAATCTGATGCATATACCAATGACAAAATTCTAAGCGCCGTTCTTCATCTCCGGGATGTAAGTTATGAACTTTTCTTATTTTATATGGTTTATATTTATGCTTTTTAATGTTTTTAACACTTTAGATTTACTTATACCAATATTTTCTCAATATTACGGCTAGATACCGTCGGTTCAGCAGTAACACAAGCTATCGTGTTTACCTCATCCCTTTCCCTATTTTTCTTATTGTAAATATTAGTCCTTGGTTTTTCAAATAATCCATATTCGCTTAAATTATGGTACAATCTTTGAAATATTCTTTTGTCTGGCTGTCGTCGTTCTGGATAACGGTCAAAATATAAGTCTAAAGCTGTGTTTTTATCTTTATTACTTTCAATGTAGCACTCAAACATGTTTAATTTCTCATACTTTTGAAAAATATTCATTTTAAATCTTTTTGTTTTATTATATTCACATACGGACTATAAAAACGAATACCTACTAATAGCTAATTGTCATTTTATTTTAGGACATGTAAACAAACCAAAACAAAAATCATTCCATGGCCACCTAAAAAAATAGGTTTTTCGGAGTTTCACCTAATTTGGGCAAAACAAAATAGTATGTGTTATATGTTGTTGTAGTCGCAAGAAAAAATGCAATTTTTGAGATACTTAGATACAGGGTGTTCCATTTAAAAAAATGCATGTTATGGTAAAATCTAAAAAATTAAAACGTTTATATTTATTTTATGTAGGCCACTGGATTCTACGTAAAAAGTTATGAAACTCTTGTATTTAAAGTTTCTTTCTATCTTCATAAATGTCTGAGTAATAAGACATAATAAAAATTGACGAATTTTCAGAATCACCCTGTATCTTCCAAACCAATCTAGTCAGCGTGGATTTGATTGCGCCATTGAACTAAAGATCAAAAAAGAGAATGGGACACGTACATTAGTTTTTGTATCTCTTACCGTTTAGCCTATACCCTGCGATACCAACCAAAAAAACCACCCTGTACAGCCCCGTAAAAAATTACGAAAAATGACCGAAACGAGTACGATGCATATGTCTGCCCGACAAGCCACAGTAGCCAGAGGAGATTTTTTAACCAATGAGCATGAATTATTAGAGTGAGATACAAAATGAAAAAGGATAGATATATACTAAATAAAAAGGAAGGAAATACCAAAATCGTTCCACTGGCTACTGTGGCACCATCCCAATTTGCTATATTCCGATGGCCACTTTTTAAACTTATCCGCCATAAAAGATGGTTATCCTCCCCTCCACCATCCATAAATTCCATGGTAAATTTTTAATAAGGGTACTATAAATCTATTTTTAACTGTTTTTGAGTTATTGACGCTTAATTTAATGTCATTAAAATTTTTAACTTTTGGTAGACTTTATATTAATTTTTCATAATGAATTATTCTTTAAACCAAAAACTACAAATGGTAACGCTATATTACAAGTCTTAAGAAAATGCCAATAATCCAGAAAGAAGATTATAAAAAACTAAAATATAATCTACTACCAGGTAATAAACATTTCAATTACAAGTATTACCTGTATTTTATATTAAAATAGTAAAGTAATTTACTAATATAAGCCAAAAATGAAGCCTCAATAACTCGAAAACACTTGAAGATAGACATATAATACTCTTATTAAAAAACTCTTAGAATTAACCATAGAATCTAAAAATGTTATAATAAGTAGGGTGTTCCATTTAAAAAAGATAACATTGATGGTGAAACTATTTTGTTTTTATGCAATTATTACATCGATTGACCATCTTGGATTTGCTAAAATATACGGGAAAAGTCAGAAGATATGCCGTTTTTCTCTTAAATGAAATGTTCTGTACCTGGGAGGCCCCTTTCATGAAAGATTACATTTGGAAACCAAAAAATAAAAAATAAAAAAAAACATACAAACTAAATCTTTTCTCTAGGTACTTCAACCACCCTTGCTACTATTTGCCCTCCACAAAATTACTACATATAACATAACAACGTCTATGTCTCACATTTCATACCTTCAACTGTATTCATACCTTCAACTGCAAGACCTCCTAGCCGCGAGGCCTCCAGTCGCGAGGTTGTAGGCGATCGCCTACACCGCCTACGCCTAGATACGCTGCTGCGGATTAAGACAATTTAATGCCATAAGCAACCCACTTCTGTGGGTCCCCCATAAATGGCATCGCCAGCTTTTTGAAATTTAATTTTTAGTTGCTTATCGGAAAAAATTAAAAGACCACAAAACACGTTATACGCGTATTTTTTTGTCCTATTAATATTAACTGTGGTGTCCACTGAGACGCCACTGTACCCAATAATTTTAATATAGTTAAAGGCTAAGTAGGCGTCTTATAACGTCAAACAACTGTACTAAATTTAAAGCAAATCGGTGTAAGGATATTTAAAATATGAAAAAAAAAGACTTTTTTAAAACTTTAACGTCTTGTATCTTAGACTCCAGGTTCATAGAAACCTTTTTTAACCTAAAGAAATACCAATATATTACACCACTGGCGTAGAAAATTTCTCTTAAGAGGGAGGGGGGATAATAGACCTTGCCTAGTGTGACAACCAAAAAAAATAAAAAGCCCTAATATGGTGTTAATATCAGGATTTCCTTATAAAAGTGTCTGTTTTGTATATATGCAACCTAAAAAAAAGAAGCAAGAATTTTTGGGTTGTTGCGGAGAGGGGTGGTAATTAGCCCCTTTACCCTCCCTTATCTACGCCAGTGTATTACACTTTGTAACTAACCATTTAAACATTTTCAAGAGTTCAAACTAAAAGTGCTCTGTGCGCTGTAGCTTTAGGCTCTAGTTTATTTTCGTATAAAGAAGTTTCTTGAACAGAGTGTTTTCTTTTGTTGGTATTTTAGGGTATGGGCCAGTGGCGTATCGTGCCTTGGAGGGGCCCCGTATCCACAATAAGTTAGGGGGACCCAAAAAAAAATTTGAAGACCACAAAAAAAAAAGGTCTTCACTATTGTTTTTCTTATTTCAGCATTGTATTTTATGTTTCTTTAAAAAGGGCCCCACTTTTCTAATTTAACAGGCAATTTTACAGTTTCCTAACACTAATTTTTTGCTTACACACATTTGGGGGCCCCTCTAAACGGTAGAAATACAAAAAAACTAAGATACGTGCCCCGTTCTTTCTTTAGTGTTTGGTTAAATGGCGCAATCACATCCATGCCAACTTATGTTAATATCTCAAAAATTAGAGCATTTATATTTTTTAAAGTAAGCCACTGGTTTCTACGAAACAAAGTTATAAAACTTTTTATGTCGAATTAATTTACACCTTCATAAATGTCAGGACATAAATAAAATCGACTAAGCCCCCTAGCCCCCCCAAATTGCACCTATAATCCTGTACCTTCTAAACCAATCAAGTTAGCGTTGATCTGATTTTGGCAACAAATTAAACACTAAAAAAGAGAAAGCGATACTTATGCTTTATTTGTTTTCTTGAAAATTAAATTTAAACAAAATATTATTTGGCTTTTTTCCAGAATAAAATTAAAAAGTTTTTTTAACAACATTGTTTACTATGTTTTTATCTGGTTAACATACCTAATAGGTGTATCTTTTACCAGTAAATTTTTTTCAAAAGTCATGTCAAACTAAAGTGTCCATCAGAGATTTTATTTTAATTTTTTTTCAGTTTTCTAATAAGTTTATCAGTAAGTTTTTAGGTAAACTGTTTACCACATTTTTGGTAAACTATTTACCACATTGGCCCAGTTTTCGTCTGGCATCTTGTTAAGATTTTATTTTATTGGATTAAAATAATTTCAACCGAGTACTAATGAACATTTATATATACATTGAAACCTTTGTATTGTAAGTAACTTAATATTAAATATTTTATTATTTTATTTCTTTTAAGATAATAATAACTTTTATTATTTTGTGTAAGAGCAGAATAGTTCTTCGTAATGTATAAAAGTTGTAATTTTCTTAAAATGTTAAATAACCTTTTTAATTTTATTCTGGAGAAAAGCCAAATAACATTTTGTTTAAATTTTGCCGTTTAGCCTATACTCTATAATCCCATCAAAAAAAAAAAAAAGCACCCTGTTAAATTATTGCCTTGGTTAACAAAAATACGGAATACTTTGCAAAAATGAATGTTTAACCACTTCTTACCTCTACTTTAGATACAATATATTTATTTTCTTGTATAATTAATGGATTGGCAATCCCAAATATTACTAAAAAACTTAAAAATTGCAACATTCTCTAGCACTTTAAACTATAAATACGTTTTGATTAAGTATAGCTATAGTTCTGATTATGTATTGGAAAAAAGGGGAAATACTTATTTAATTAAGAAATGTAATTATCATAAAAGTCAATAGGTCGTTTAAGACGAAGAAGTAAAAACGCATCTCTGTTTAATACGAGGGCGCTTGAAATAGTATTCTAAATATTAGATTGGGCCAAACAAAACCGACTATTTTTTTTAATATATAGAAAATATTGTTTAAAGTCACCAAAAAAATACGGGGTGTTTCTAAACAAATGCAAAAAATTTTAGGAGGTATTTAAATACCGCAAAATAGACAAAAGACAAGTAGTAATGGAATCGCACAGATTACGCACTTGGAGATTTAATTACCTTTAAGAAATTAAAAGATATAGGTTAGAAAACAGATCCATAATTTACCTTGATGAAACATGGTTCGATACACACGACACAGTTTCCAAAGGATGGGTGGATTCCAGTCAAAACTGCCAGACGAAAGCACCTTCAAATAAAGGAAAACGCATTACCATAATACACGCTGGTTCAGAAGACGGATTTGTCCCAAACTGCTTGCTGTTATCTGCAAAGAATATTAAGGATTCTAGATTTAGATTAGATGCGCTAATATGGAAATTTTATTGCTTATCCAATTTTATTTCTCTCACAATAAAGATCAAGTTTATACAAAAAATAATTTTTCTTTAAACAATACTAAAAATTAAACTTTATTTCCAAAATAAAAATTACAATTTTGAAATGTCCCGGAAAATGTAGCTGATCCCACTATAGAATGGTCGGTGTTTTTTGTGATGGTAGTAGCGGTGGTAGCACTAACGCTATTTTGTATAGAAGAACAGTCCATTAATAAATTTTAATATTTGTTCTCCTTCCAAAACTTTGGACTTCTTCGGGACGTATCCTTTCGACTTAACTTTTAAAAAAGATATGAGACGATGGTATTGCGAAATGTCTATATTTTCATAGACCATCAACGTAGACCTTAGGGTGGAATACTTGGTCCAGAGAGAGTTCGAACTGTATTTTTCCGACTAAAAATAATAAAGTTTGTTAAACATATGGATTAAAATAAAATCAATAACTTACCAGTTCCTGAAAATATGCCATTAAAACGGTTTCGGTTATTTGAAGAATTGCGTTCGCATCTTTCCAAATACCAAATATGCCATAATCCCGATCATACTGTTGCCTTGATTTAACTAACTGATAGAAACATCAAAGTCAAACTTAACACCAGTCATTATCTACTTACGTATACAGGTACAGGTGCAACTTATTTTTATATTGCGAATAAATAATGTAATTAGTCATTGAAAGACTCTTTTTTGGGTAAAACATAAAGCATTGTATGCACCACGGGCTTTACTGGACTATAATGCCCCTCAGGTCGAAATCTAGCCCTCGGGCCATTTCGACCTTCAGGGCATTATAGTCCTAGTAACGCCCTTGATACATAAATAGCTATTATTGTTGGGAATTTAAGTTTATTTAAAATATACTCGATTTTGTTGCCCCTGTCTATAGGACACGATATACAGGGTGTTCATTTAAAAACTTACCCCTCAAGCTATCTACGAAAAGAGACGGTTTGAGAAAATTGCTGGTACACGTCAAGGTATCTATTGAGGGGGCACGTTTTTTACAAAAAAATTTGACGGCGTCCCTTCTACACCTTAACTTCCAGCGCTACCACCTCAATATTCTTAAATGAGAAGGAAGTCGAGTCATACATCATTTTAAAGCTCCCGAGAAGTACTTTATAACCCTAGAATATAAAGTCAATAAGGAATTATTGGAATAGGCAAATAGTGCTAGCAGTATTAAGGAAAAGACCATATTTTATTACTGCTAAACCTTAACGCGCCTATGTGAAGAAGTGTTATTGGTCAACATAACATATAACATGCTTGTATGTCTATTTTATTTATTTGTTTTGTATAGTTAATAATGGAAAGGTTTTCACTTTTTTAGTATATTTTAAAGACAAAATTTAAAAATAAACAAAAATTACTTTAACCCTTAACCTCATTTTTTTTCACTATATTTTGGCACAATTAAAGTCTAGCAGTAACTTTAATAAAGTTTCCCTTATTTAAAATCACTACTGAGCATGCGTAATGTCAATATACTGCTGAATTTATTAGTCTAGCAGTAACTTTAATAAAGTTTCCCTTATTTAAAACCACTACTGAGCATGCGTAATGTCAAAATACTGCTGAATTTATTACTGCTAGACCTTATATGAATTCCAATAATTCCCTAATATTTTCGCCTACTACTAAATGGCGGTACTTAAAAATTACCCAAATACCTGATTGAGATGGCCGTATTTCCGACACTAATAAACTTAGATGTACTTAATGTGGTATTTTTTTATCTTTTTGAATGGTGATAAAAGTGATAATATACAGGGTAGAATAATGGGTGTATATTTTTTTAAGAACACTGTATATTATATTTCCAATAACAAGATTTTTAAAAGAGCATTAAGAAAATACCCCAATAGGTATAGTGTATCTCAAAGGATATCGCTTTGGCTTTTGACGGGCAATACCCCAATAAACCTTTAATGATTTATGACCTATTGTTAATGGGCAAACCTAAGAGTTCAGAATGACAGGGGTGGGCCAGGTATAAATATCTCTTTACCATTACATAAATATTTCTGCTAATATTTTAGTAATTATCTTTTAAAAAATATTCCAAACAACAGTGTTATTGTCATGGATAACGCAAGCTACCACAACCGTCTGCTACACAAAGCACCAGCTTAATCAAGTTCAAAAACTGAAATCCAGGAATATTTGTTAGAAAATGATATTTATTTTGAATTCAGTTACAAAAAAGCGCAACTTTTGGAAGTCCTAAATTCATATGTAATTAAAAAACAATATGTATGTGACAATTTGGCTGAAGAGGCTGGGCATACTGTCTTACGTCTTCCTCCGTATCACTGTATGTTTAACCCCATAGAACATTTGTGGAACCAAGTAAAATCAAAGATTAGAGCAGAAAATGTTACACCTACTTTAAGTCCCATTTTTATAAATTTGATAAAAAATGTAATTACTAATATACCAGTTGAGAGCTGTAAAAATTCAGTACAGCACATTATAAAAATTGAGGACTCTTACATTTCTGTACAAAACAACATAAATCGTACTGTAATTAATCTCAACGATGACTCTGAAAGTGAAACCAAATTAGATTTAGATATTTAGATAAAAATGTAATTACGTATAGATAATATAGTTATAAATTTATTTATAATTATTAAAACTTTGCATATATTTAATTTCTTAATGTAATTTTAAGATTATACCTACTAAAATAAACAATAAATTATAAATCTTTTTATTATTAGAGTCCGTCCCTAATGTTCTGCCCTTTAATACCTACTGATCCTCTGTTTTATTGCTGTCGGCAGGTATATTGGAGTACTGCCGTCAAAAGCCAAAGCGATATACTTTGAGATACACTATACATCTTACTGTATTATATTTTAGAAATATGGCCATTCCAACCAGATATTTGGGTAATTTTTAAAGTCCTTTTTATAGTAGGTAAAGATATTGACTTTATATTCTAGGGTTATGAAATAATCGTAAGGAGCTTTAAAATTATGTATCACTCGACCCCCTTCTTATTTAAGAATTTTAGGGTGGTGGCCCTGGGGGTTAAGGGCTTGATTTCTTCCATTTTTTGTAAAAAACGTTTTCCCTCATAAATATCCTGACGTGCTTCGGCGATTTTCACAAATCTGTTTCTTTCTGCAGATAACTTGAGTGGTATAAGTTTTTAAATGAACACCTTGTACAAATTTCATTTTTTTCTCACAATTTTTTATCCACTTCGATGGCCACAATCATTTCTACTTACCGAAAGAGGTAAGAAAGCGTAAAGTACGAAGTAATTTCAATAATCATGCTCTGCAGTTCCATTATACATATTTCGTATGAAGTGCATATCACCGTATTACGTATTATGCATTTTACTCGGTGAAAATAAAGAGCGAGGTATAAATGTAAAAATATAATTTTTACAAGACATGTGGAGGGTTTTTACTTATACAGGGTGAGTCAGAAGGAACGAACTAAACTCCAAGTGTGTATAGTGCACATGAAAATAATTATAAATATCTAATATGGTGTTAATCGATTCTCATTTGTTTTTAAATAATAGCGAAATTACAAAATTAAATCAGTTTACATTAACGTGGTTTGTTGCCCTTGTTTATTTTTCAATTAGGTTATTTATGGCATAACCTCTATAAACTGTAATTATTTTATTATAAATGTGTTGTCAAAACTTTGAATCTTTAACAAAATAACGTTTTGCTGACTTATCAAGTTGTATTTAATCATAAAAAATTAGATAATAACAAAAACTTTTTACATATTACCAAATAGCTACACATTTTGATTTTATCAATTCACTCAGGGGCCTACCGCCACGCCGTATCATCCGTATCAATTAGGAAATCCAATCCCGCAAACACAGGATCCCGCAAATACGGGACCCTCTAAGTTTCTGCGGGATCAACATTGCGGGATTTTCCGTGCGGGATTCAATATTAAAATTCCGTAACGTGAATCATCGGCACTAAATTTAGAAGAGGAATTGAATTGTAGTCTTCAATACTGCCTGGGTATCAGGATCAAAGGCTCCTCCTATGACTGTACGAGCACGAGTAACACTTGACCAGTTAATAAAGCATGAAATTACCCGTTTTGAATGCGGAGGGAATAAAGGTATATACTTGGAAGCTGTTTACAACTGTATAATGTATAAAGTCTATTCCGCCGACAAGGTCAAAGATGATACCTTGGATATGTTATCTTTTCTCCGAAAATACTTCCAAAATCAATGCGACTAGGTAAAGTTGACAATTGACCTTTAAACTAAGTTTACCACGACTAAACTAACTAAACTAAGTTTAGGTAAACCACTAACTAATGTATTTTGTATTTTTTTATATGAAATAAAAACTTTTTGCATCTACCATAGTTTGTTTATGACTTTTTCTTAGCAATTAGCATGTTTAATAGGTTTATTACAAAAAGTTATATGTTTTGTTAACAATCCCGCATTCTTGCGGATCCGCGGGATCGATGATTTTTATCCCGCAGGTTTGCGGGATTGAAGTTCTGGTGCGGGGTTGAATTCCCTAGTATCAATGATACGAGACCCCCGGGTACAGGAGCCCCCAAACGTGTGTAAGCAAAGAAGTTTGTGCTGGAAAACTGTACAAGTTGTGAAGAAAGTGGGCCTTTCTTATGGTCTTCAAAAATACGAAAAAAACAATGCAAAAATATATAAAACAATGTTCTTTGGAAAGTGTGGACCCCTTTTTTAAATTTTTTTGGGCCCCCTAAATCATTGTGATACGGGCCCCTCCAAGGCACGCTCCGCCACTGAATTTATTACAGACCGGCAGCTTTTCCCCCACTAAATAAACCTATGTTATATTTTTGTCTAAAATATAGATTGTCTACTTTTAAATTGTAGTTAAAATAATACTTGCTTAGTTTGCTATCTAACTGGGATAAACAAAAGATAAGGCTTATTTACAAGCTAGTTTTATATAAAAAGAAGTTCATAAAAACCAGAGTTAAATACTGTATTTTAAAAAGTTTTTGAATACTGATGATTCGAATACATAGGAAAGTATTAGAATACCGCTGTTTTTGAATACCACGAGTCAATTCATGAATAATGAGTCCTTATCCCAAAAAAAAAAGAACCCTACAAAATTGTACTTGTTGCTTTAAAAAACGCTGTACCTCAATAATAGGATTGAGTATTTATTACCACTTTTTAAAGAACAAAAAAAAGGTCCTGACACAAAAACACAAATTTCTGAGTGACTTAAACTTGTTGCTTTTTTAACACGCTTTTATTAACTTGGGTTGTAACTATCTATCAATCTGGCTGGCTATGTAACGGAATCTTTGAGCCTAATTTTAACCAACTTGCAGCTATTCGATTTCTTTGAAACTTTGCACACGTATCAAGGACCGATGACAATGCAATAATTTAAAAACAGTATCCCGTTAAGTTCCAGCATTTTCCAGGAAAACCGGAAAAGTGAAAAATCGTACGTTCTGGCGAATGCGCCAGATTAGACAATTGAATAATCGAACTTGACAACATTTGCCGACGGGTTGGGGACAGGGGCTCAATTCTGCTAAATTGAACTCATTCGTTCGCTGAACGTATTCGTTCCGGGAGCGTATAACCTTCATCTGTTTTTTTTAACGAACGAATAACCTTCACTTGTTTTTTAAAACAGGCGGTCATCAAAATAATAATGCCCAACATGACTTATACATAAATTACCAAGCTTCTGTAATTTGTAAAAAATGATAAAAACACTTACTTGATGCCTCATATTTAGACAAAGAAAACTATCACTAGGTAATAAACCAAAGCATTTTCAATACGTTGTTTACAGTGGAAAACATCATTTTCAACAAATTTAATATTTTTCATAAAACGGTAATAAACTTTTCTAACCTCTAACTTTGGTGTATTGTGGGTTAGCTACCTACTGACTGATAGCCTAGTTTACACCGCAAAGCTACCCACTGACTGATAGCCTAGTTTAAACCGCAAAGATCTTTGGATTCTTTTAAATGAGTTTTAACTTTAGTAATAAAATCAAAATTGGGTATCAAACTTTACTATTTATGAGTTTGCATAAGATGAAAAGTACGCTTGACTTTGACAAATCTGTCATATTTTAAATTTTAATGCGGTGTTGTGCGCCAATTTGGGAAGGTGGCTATGCACGAAAGAAAACTTTTTAACACGCTTTTATTAACTTGGGTTGTAACTATCTATCTATCCATCTGGCTATCTATGTAACGGAATCTTTGAGCCTAATTTTAACCAACTTCCAGCTATTCGATTTCTTTGAAACTTTGCACACTTATTAATGACCCATGACAATGCAATAATCTGCAAACAGTATCCCGTTATCTTGTTTTTGATCGCCAGGAAAAAAATTCCATTATATTATAAAAACAACACCTGGGTTGCCATCTGTTGGCAACATTCCAAACTTTGCTACTCAATTGCGAAGAAATTTTTTAGTGGGTTGCCATCTGTTGGCAACATTTCAAACTTTGCTACTCTTGCTCACTAAAAATTTTTTCGCCATTTTGTCAAGAGTAGCAAAGTTAATTGATATAACGAACTAAAAATGAAAAATAATTAATAGTTTAAAAAACTAAAAAACACGCTTTTATATGCAACCGAACTAAAAATTAGAAAATAATTTTTCATTAAAAAAAATATTGTCATTTCATAGTAAAAAGCGTGGGGTGCTTAATATATTAAATGTTATAATTATTATATTTGCCAATATCTATGATGGAAAAGTTATGAAAAAATAGTAAAATGCACCCACGCTTTTACTATGAAATGACAATATTTTTTTAATGAAAAATTATTTTCTAATTTTTAGTTCGGTTGCATATAAAAGCGTGTTTTTTAGTTTTTTAAACTATTAATTATTTATTATTAAATAATTGGATTCAAACACCGGGATTTCAATATCAGATCTTAATAACAAAATATGAATACAAAGTAAGTAGGTACAATCCAGAGTCCCGAATACTGACCTAAAAGTATTCAGTCGAATACTGAATACCAAACAGACAGATGTATTCGGATACTATTCCGAATACCAGGCACATGTATTCTGAATAAAATTTAGAATACCGAGTACTCGCATACTACCCAACATAGGTTTGAAAATGTATTGTTTCGAAAATATAAACTACAGATATACGACTTTACAAACATATCAAATAAATGTAGAGCTGTTTTAAAGCGTTTTTATAGATCCTTTTAGGGCAACATAAAGGGGATTCTATTTAAAGAAATTGAACTTTTGTCGTACCTTGCATACTAGGGTGGAGCAGAAAAAATTAAAGTTAAAAATGTTATTTCCAAAAGTGCGCAAAAGTTGCTAGTACTATTGTCAAGTACTTAAAAAATTTTAATTTTAAAAACTGAAAAGTTTTTCTGCCGCCCTGAATATTTGATATTTATCAAATTTTTATTTTTATTATTTTTTAGTTAAAAATAAAATAAGGGGTGATATAATACAAAAAAAGGTAACCTCAAATGTAACTTATTATAAGTGAAAAATATTTTTAAATTTTAACTTCCCTTTCTGTCTCCCCAATGCACTGAAAAACTCTGTATTTTACTTAATAAAATTTAGTATAAAGTATACTGGGTGATTCCCTATTGGGGTAAAAAATGTAAGGGTTTATTTATAAGCCAATTTTATAAAAAAGTTTATATAAATATGGGTCTGCAAATTTTTTTCTTAAGGTACAAGGTGATAAACTTTTGTAAAGGGAATATGAAAATTTAGCCAAATTTATTGTTTTACTTAAAAAATCTGTATATCATTTACTTAATTTAAATAAAATATAAAAATTTTAAAAAATCAGTGGCATACATTATTTTTGTCCGAAATACTGGTTTTTGTGAGACTCAAGACGCCACTGGATTAGCTAAAGATTTTGAATTATTTAATTGGCAGGAATGTCAGTCAGCTATATTATTTTTTACTTGCAACTTATTTATATAATATACCATGTTTCTGAAGTTAAATATGGTGTTCCATTTAAAATAACAAAGTTGCCCTGTATCGGAAAATCGTTTTTTTAGCTAACGCATTGTCTTAACCAAATGGCAAAAAATCTAAGGCTTTCGGCGAAAACTTATTTGTTCTAAAGATATTGGCGATCAAAATGGGTCAAAATATAGTTGGACAACCGTATTAGGTCTCGAACTGATTTAAAGAAATAAGTTCTTTTATTCTGGCATAAAGATCAAAGACAGCGATCTTACATTTCCGCTGGCCGCTGACGCTTAGTATCGTGGCCAAGGACTTTGGGGGCGTCCATAAATTACGTGGAGTGTTTTTTATATTTTGGACCCCTCCCCTTGGTGAGATTGGGTAAGATTTTCTTTAACCCTCTCCCCCATCTAATCTCACGTGAGATTTATGATGGGAATACAAAACTGTCAATTTCTCAAACCGAAATTGATTTTTTTCTCATAGGAAAAAGGGTCTTTCATCCAAAAAAGCAACACAATACATCACATTTGCCTAGGGGAGACCTGCCCCTAACTTTAATTTTTCTACCTACATAAATATTACGTGAAATTTTCACAGACCCCCTTTCCCCATCGTGAGATTTGGTGTAATTTTCCTCAACCCCCTCCCCACCTAAAATGTCTCACGTAATTTATGGACGCCACCTTTAGGCCTCTGACACGATACTAAGCTTAATATATATTAATACTGGCTTAGTAGCTGCATGTCAAATTTCATGAAAATATCTTAAACACTTTTGAGGTTATAATAAGGAAACCATTTTTGTCCTAAAATGTTAACACCCTATTATAGCCTAAAAGTTAAGAGGTTTAGGACATATGTTTATATTAAGGATGGTGGAGGGGAGGATAACCATCTTTTATGGCGGAAAAGTTGAAAAAGTGGCCATCGGAATGTAGCAAATTGGGATGGCGCCACAGTAGCCAGTGGAGGGATTTTGGTATTTCTTTCCTTTTTTATTTTGTATCTATCTGTCCTTTTTCATTTTGTATCTCACTCTAATAATTCATGCTCATTGGTTAAAAAATCCCCTCTGGCTACGGTGGCGCCATCTTAAGTTGCTCCTTTCGACGGACACTTTTTAAAACATTAAGATGGATATCCTCCCTCCACCATCCATAGTTTATATGAACTTTTCTTTCTTAAATAAGCCAAGAAATTAGATACTGTATTTTTAGCCTTTAATTAAATAACAACATGTATAAAAATCATTGATTTTTGCCAAAAACTTGGAAAATTCCTATAGTTTCTACAAAAGCAAACAATATTAAAAACATATATATTTTTTTTCTTAGTTTTGGCGTAGGACAAACTAAAATTTAATATGTAAAAGTTTGACTAAGAAATCGTGTTGACCAGTGTTATCTACATGCAACTAATAACATTAAATGTTTTAAAACTAATTTTAATTAATTTCTCTCATTACTCTTTTACCTATTTTCGTAAAAACTTAAGAATAAAACGTCATTACGGCATTTACTTAATTATACCAGAAGCCTCAAGATGCAAGAATGGCTTTAATGAATATTGACGGAGTAATTAAAGATCTCAAATAGGGATTATGAATTTGCATTTAACGAAAATTGGATTTTATTGGGACAAATTGCAGATTTGGCATTTTTAATCGCGAATTAGCGATTCCTGATTGCTGAAATCTGGTTTTTAATTAACGTAGCCCATTACCTCGAGTGGGGAAGGGAAGGGAAAGGAACTCTCGTTTAGGACAAAAAAATATTAGCTGGATTTGCTGTTTTTTCTTATTTATTTATCACGGAACATTACCAATAATCAATAATTTACAATTAAAATAAATAAAAGAAAATTACTTTATAAACTAAGAGTTTAATAAGCTACATAAAAAAATCGATTCAAAACACAAATTAACACATATTTTAACATGCCAAAAAAAGGTGCTATGACAAAAATTTTTAAGAAAAAAGTCCTCTCAATGATGATACATTATCAAAAATAATTAATATACCTAATGGGTATTTCTAGACCTATAAAATTTAATATACAGGGTGGACCAAATTAAACTGCACATTTTTTAAGTAACGATTTACCGGGCAAATAGGTAGAATATGTTTTCTCCAGGTTTGTCAATTTTGGTCGAATAGATTTAGTCAGGACTGGACTTACGGGACTTTTTCCAAAATGATGTATTTAACCTCGTTCCAGAGAAATCGGATTTAGCTACAATTGAGCTAATAGGGTTTTCTTGTGTACAAACTATGGGAAAATGATTTAGTAAAAGCGAATCTGTCAATAATTTAAACATTTAGAAATTATGATTATTCTTGATAAATGATGTGCCCCAAAAGCATGCATTTCTCTCGATTTTAACAGGGAACTTTTTTTTAGTGTGCTATGAAAATCAAAAATGTGAGGTAACCATGGTTCCTGCGTTGGATGCTGACACAAACGTATTAGCCTAAATATAGATAAATTCGATTTTTTTTGCAACGAAGTTAAATGATCATTGTTGTCCCATAAGTCCGGTCATAACTAAATCTATTCGACCAAAATTGACAAACCTAGAGAAAACATATCTACCTATTTGCCATGTAAAAATAAAAAAATAGGTGCAACAGATATACGATTAACATTTAACCTTTCGGTTACATAGTCATTTTTTTAAATTTAATAACTAACCAATCTCTCTGTCTGGGATCTGTTTTGGGAAAAAAAAGAACATTTTTGTATTTTGTGTATATTTTATCCCATAAAAACAAAAATGTAAAAAGGTAAGCCATGTTTAATTGTAAAATCATGCTTGGTTGTAGGCTTCTGCCGCAAAAACGAATGGAGAGCTAAATGAATGCCGAATTCCGTAAAAATCCAAATATGTATGAGATCTTAAAGTAGATTTGGCTTGGCCAGTTTCCATTACATCATTCATTTCATTTTATAAAGTTATTTAACTTATTTAAAAAAAAATTATTTCCAATGAAAGCTGGCCAAGTCAAATGTAAACTACTTTAAGATCTCATACATATTTGGATTTTCTAGAGAACTTGGCCCTCATTTAGATCCCAATTTTTTGCGGCGGGACAAACCTTAAATATTGCAAGACAGTACAATACAAAATATTTTACTCCCTTTAAAGACAGTTAAAAGAAAACGTCCTGCTTTTCTATGCTATCCACCACGACTCTCTCCCCAGACCGGTTTCGCCTGCCTTACAGGACTCCTCAGTGAGGCTGTATCGAGTCGTGGTGAATAGCATAGGAAACCAGCGTCCTCTTATTAGACAAGTTTCGTTGTCCAGCGGTAGGATATTAAATCCTGCCGTTGATGCCCTACTGAAATTGCATTCAGTAAATACGAGCATCAATTGTAGCGGCATGGCTATGTATGCTAAAGCAAAAGGAAAAATTCCCTACTGTCTTGGCGTACAATACAAAATATTTTACTCCTTTAGACAGTTGAAAACGTCCTGCTTTCTATGCTATCCACCGACTCTCTCCCAGACCGGTTTCGCTTGCCTTACAGGACTCCTCAGTGAGGCTGTATCGAGTCGTGGTGAACTGAGGAGTCCTGTAAGGCAGGCGAAACCGGTCTGGGGAGAGAGTCGTGGTGGATAGCATAGAAAAGCAGGACGTTTTCTTTTAACTGTCTTTAAAGGGAGTAAAATATTTTGTATTGTATACGCCAAGACAGTAGGGAATTTTTCCTTTTTGCTTTAACATTGCAAGACAGTTTTTCTTTTTTTTTCTTTCAGTTTATTTGAAGAGATACTTTATAACAAATATTACATTTCATTGCCACGTTTTCCGTTCTATAAAATATTGTAAAAAAATGTATATTCGACGTTTCGTTTTTTTTTAATAGCCGGTCTATCTGGTTTTAAGCTTAATAAACTCAAATTTAAACTCTAAATCTAACGACATATCATACTTTACATTTATGGGACGTTTCAAACCGAAAATTCATGATTTACCATTTTGCCATTAAAAATTACAATAGCAATCATTTTTTGGTATGGTCATTTCGTATCGCAAATATAAAATTCTACAATCAAAAATCACCTTTAACATTTCATTGGATAAAAAAATCATTTTTTTAAGGAAAAGTTAACTACAGAACATATCTTCAAAAGGTATTATTCTTACAAATTTTTGCTTGTAATAAAATATTATTCACGAACAGCCAAATGGTAATTTTGTATACATGGTTCGCAAAAACCTAAAATACGTAATTTTCTCCAATAGTATTTTTTTATACGAGTTAAAAACTAACTAACTAAAACATGATTTTTCTCTAAAGCCGCGTCCACATTAGTAAATAAATGTGTTGTATGTTGAATCTAGAATTCGGCGCAAATATTTGCGGCGCAAATTTCACGTTCTACCCACGTTCAATTTTACGTTGTGTGTCATGCGTTCGTGCTCAAAACGTGTGTGATCGTATGCGTTGCATACTATTTTGTTATTCTGGATTTGTTTATATTTTTTGCCAAGTATTTTATATTTTGTAAAAGATAAATTTAAATAAAGAGGATGTTCTTCTTCTGATACAAGAATATCAAAAACAAAGACTTTTATAGGATCCAAGAGATAAGTGGCATTTTCATAGAAACAAAAAGAATGATGCTTGGGAAGAAATCGCAAAATGTGTTATACGTATTATTTTAAATGAAAATTCAGTTTTTATTAAAGTTTTCGCCTTACAGTTGTTGTTTTTGAAAGATAATACATTTTTAAAAATAAAAATTAAGTTTTATTACCACATTACCTTTACATAATCTTTTAGAACGTCAATTAAAGCACTGCATACTTCTGAAACTATCAATGATATGCTTTGTTTGGATATTTTTAAAAGATATTGAAGGCTTGTATATGAATCTCCAGTAGCCATAAAACGTAATGTGACAGCTAACCTTTTCTTCACGGATATGGCTTATCTAAGCTTGGTGTCCTTTTGATAATTTTTGGTCCAATCTTATTTATTAAAATTTCAAAGTCATTTGTAGATATATGCACAAAATTTTGAAATGCCCAGTACTTTCATCCAAGGATAGCTGATATAATAACTTTACGCCATCAAATTGTTTTTTATTTTGATACAAATGTTTAATCCAATATCGTCTTTTTTTCTATTATTTTCCTCCATTTTTTTTTTTGATAAGATTTTGCAAGACGATAAAAGTAGCGCATTTTCTTTTCATCATTAACATTGCATCAGACATAGTCACAGCAGAATGGTTGGTTTAGAACAAATTAGAAAAATGGATATCATTTAACTTCTATAATTTCTAAACAGCAAGTCATAATAACAACATTTGTCAAAATCATTGCGTTAACGTAAATACGTCCACACTAAAACAATATTGCGGCGCAAATCTCTTTGATCTTGAAAAAACCGACAACCGACGGATCGCGTGCGTTGAATGTCGCGAAAATTTTTGCGTGTGTTTCTATGCGGCGAACTCGTCCACACTTGCAAAAATTTGAAACGCACATACAAATTTGTGCTGCATGGCGCACACAACGTAAATTTTTACTAGTGTGGACGCGGCTTAAGAGTAAACTACCGTTAGTTTTTAGTTTTAAGCCAAATACAATTTAGAAAATTTATTTACAATGGCATTTTAAATGACGTTTTTTAATGTAGGTATCAAAAAGTTTCGTGAAACTGATTTAAAAGTTATCAAAAGTTAATTATTTAAAACTCTCATAATAAAATGACCTAAAAACGTCTCATAATTTTGTTTTTAAAGACCCGTTCTCCCCAAATTCCTACACAACACAATTTTTCAATGTAAACGAATGTGATCAAGGCATCTTCGCCAAATTATGGAGTTAAATAAAATTTTGTTTTATTATTTTTATCGATTGCTTACGGCGGTAGGTACTCACCAAGCTCCAACTTATAATTATCACACTGATAACCTGCCAATGCCAATGCCAAAAGCAGGCCATCAGTCTGATAAATATTAGTTAGAGCTTGATAAATACGGCCCGAACTTTATTATAATAGTTATTTATTAGATAAGTGAGTTATATTACATATAAGTCACGCAAGAAAAGTTTAACTCTCGAGCCCGAAGGGCGACAGAGGTAATTTTCTTAAGTGACTTATATGTAATAACTCACGTGTCTAATACAAAAATTTTATCCAACACTTTCGTATAAATCGTTTTTAATATCGAAAATAATTTGAAAACGTCATCCATTATTTGTTACTTGTCATTGTCAACACCAGCAACAAAATTTTGTATTGTCTATAATTCACTAGTGAGCTAAAGGGTACTTTAGCTCACTAGTGACTTATAGTACACTTTATATCCTCAAAATCTGATCAATTATGTAGATATTATATGTAAGTGTTGGATAAATATATTTTATCCAACACTTACATATAATATCTACATAATTGATCAGATTTTGAGGATATAAAGTGTACTATAAGTCACTAGTGAGCTAAAGTACCTTTAGCTCACTAGTGAATTATAGACTAACAAAAATGCATTACAACCAAACAAGCTTGCTTTCCAAAAAACTGTAATATAACTCACTTATCTAATAAATAACTATTCCTAATAACTGCTTAAAAATAATAAATAAAAGATACCATGAAAGAAAATTAAGTTTTTATGTTTTTGCGGACCCTGTATACAAAATTAACTTTTTCTCTTGGTGGATAATATTTTTTACAAGATTTTTTTATGGAGAATGTTTTTTTGGAAAAATTAAATTTTCATTTGTACTCTTGTAAACCCCATCCGTGGACAGCTTGTACAGGGTGGGCCAAATTCAACGCTTTTAATAGAAAACTCATGTTTCTGTACGTTTTACAAAAACTAACTCCCATTTGCAAGGCTCAAAATTTAAGCCAAATTTACTAGTAAAAACCGCAATCCGCTATCTTGCGTCGTTTACTCGCTACAGCGTGTTTCTTAATTTCTTGCGTTTTCTTTTATCCTTTATAACTTTTTTATTTTAAAATATTTTTTAATTTTGTATAAGCATCTCTACACCAACTTTTTATGTAGAT
The DNA here is from genome assembly GCA_014170235.1 of Listronotus bonariensis. Lineage (NCBI taxonomy): Eukaryota > Metazoa > Arthropoda > Insecta > Coleoptera > Curculionidae > Listronotus > Listronotus bonariensis. The sequence goes on from JACEGR010000419.1 coordinate 70,381, forward strand.
GATTTTAGTTTTTTTCTAGAGTGGCAAATTTTTGACTTATTTATTTATTTTTGGAAATTTTATTAGAACACCCTATATATTTTTTCACTATTAAAATGGTTAAAAATTATCGTTTCGATGTGTAACACTTTATATTTTTCTCAGCCGTTTCGGAGATATTGCATATTTTGTCATTTATGACTGATATTGGTTAGATATATAGTAGGTCATAAAAAGTTATTATGTTTAACTTTAAACAATCTTTTAACTTTTGTTTTTTATTGACTGCAATGACGGGAAACCATCTTTATTAATAATGTATTAACGCAAATAGAGGTTAAATCCTATTTTATGGTATTTTAATTTTTTTGTTAATATTTTGCCCTAGGAACTTTTTAATCAGGTTTTATTGAAACGTCAATATTTAATGTAACAAACAACTATTATTTTTAACACGCTTTTATTAACTTGGGTTGTAACTATCTATCTGGCTGCCTATGTAACGGAATCTTTGAGCCTAATTTTAACCAACTTCCAGCTATTCGATTTCTTTGAAACTTTGCACACGTATTAAGGACCCATGACAATGCAATAATCTGCAAACAGTATCCCTTTATCTTTTTTTTAATCGCCAGGAAAAAAATTCCATTATATTATAAAAACAACACCTAGGATGCCATCTGTTGGAAAAATTTCAAACTTTGCTATTAAATGAAGAAGAAATTTTTAGTGGATTGCAAAATGTTGGCAACGGTCCAAACATTACCTGGATTGCCATCTGTTGGCAAAATTTGAAACTTTGCTACTTAATGAAGAAGAAATTTTTAGTGAGTTGCAATCTTTTGCAAATTTTAAAATTTGCTACCATTGTCATTTCATAGGGGCTGGTTATTTTCTTTTTGCTGCTTAATTAAATAGTATGTTCTAATTTACTGTTATATTAAGAATTTTGTGCAATATAACGAACTAAAAAATGAAAAATAATTAATAGTTTAAAAAACTAAAAAACACGCTTTTATATGCAACCGAACTAAAAATTAAAAAATAATTTTTCATTAAAAAAATATTTTCACTTCATAGTAAAAGCGTGAGGTGCATTTTACTATTTTTTCATAACTTTTCCATCATAGATATTGGCAAATAAAATAATTATAACATTTAATATATTAAGCACCCCACGCTTTTTACTATGAAGTGAAAATATTTTTTTTAATGAAAAATTATTTTTTAATTTTTAGTTCGGTTGCATATAAAAGCGTGTTTTTTAGTTTTTTAAACTATTAATTATTTATATTTAAGTAAATTAAAAATAACCATGAAAAACTAGCTAAAAGGGTTAAATTTAGCTTGTGTTTGTTTTTCATGGCCACCTTTTTACTTACCTGTATACAAAAAGAATAATGGTTGTTTTTTTATATAAAATATTACGTATTAAGAAAACCTTATTAAAATGTTTTTAGGGCAAAATATTAACAAAATAATTTAAAATACTTATACAAAATCATTATTTTTACCCTTATTTGCGTTATTAAATTATTAATAAAAATCGTTTTCCGTCATTGCAGTTCATAAAAAACAAAAGTTATAACAGGATTATTTAAAGTAAAACAATTACTTTTTGGCCTACTATCTAACCAATATCAGTCATAAATGACAAAATATGCAATATCTCAGAAACGGCAGAGAAGAAATATAAAGTGTGACAGTTTTGAAAAGGTTATTTTTTAACCATTTTAATAGTAAAAAATATACAGGATGTTCCATTTAAAATTTCCAAAAATAAATAAATAAATCAAAAAGGCACAACCCTAGAAAAAAACTAAAATTATATCTGCAATCTGCATAAAAAGTAGCTGTAAAAATGTTTTTACAGAATTAAAAAATTATTAAAAATAAAAAGTTATAAAGGATTAAAGAAAACGCAAGAAATTAGGAAACACGCTGTAGCGAGTAAACGACGAAAGATAGGGAATTGCGGTTATCACTAGTAAATTTGGCTTGAAATTTGAACATTGCAAATGAGGGTCAGTTTTTTGTAAAACGTACAGAAACATGAGTTTTAAATTAAAAGCGTCGAATTTGGCCCGCCCTGTATATCTGCTTCAATACATAATAAGTACTGCCAAATTTGGTATTGATATATTCACGAATTTATCATTTATACTCTTGCGTGAGCTGAAGACAAGAATATTTTTAAGTTTAGAATATTCTAATGTATTAATTATCAAAAACCCTTGTGTCGTGTACTTTTGGATTATCAATACTTTTATTAAAATATTTCATTAAAACAAAAAAAAACAGTATCTCGTCTCGACGAGAAGAAAAATAAGAATTTCTCGCCTCGTCGGCATCACTAATTGCCAGCAAACGGATATCAGAGATCCATGGGAATTTCAGATTTCAAACCCATATTAACTAGCAATAGAATAATAGAAATATCATTGAAAAGACCAAATACCATTGAGTTTAATCTTATTAAGTAAATAGAGCATTATCCTTTCTGATAGGCCGGGTGTTTTGACTGTTTACTGGATTAAAAGTATTACCTTTCAAGTGGGTCGAGCGAAGGAATGTTTATTCTGGGTCCTTTGTGGATCTGTCGGGTCCAATTGGACCGTGCGAGTGACATCCATTCATCGAGGTGTGGACAGCATGAGTACTTGTCAAACAACGTGTCACCGCTCTATTTTCTCGGTTAAGAAAATAAAGAATAATAGATTTCTACCTGTATAAACGTTTTGTGAGAATCGCTTTTTTGAATTGACCACAACAGATCTGGCGGGCGTAATTTGGGAATTATTATTAATATGTCAATGTGTAAATTATTGTGTGTGTGAAATAGGTTGTATATTGATGAAATAGGATATACATATGTAAATCTGTATAAATTTTGGGTCCAAATGTGTGACATTGAGTGGACAATGCAAGTTGTTTTTGTCAAATTCAAATAGGTAAAGATTTATTCAATAGTAAAAATGCTACAGCGTCATTAAAATAAGGACGGCAATCAACTATTGCTGTCTAAACGCGTCGTTTAAATCGTGTGCGAGCAACAAAAAGGGAATAATTGAAAGCGGGACAGAACTGATGACGCCGTGGCATTTTTACTATTGAATAGATCTCTAGACCTTTTTATCATACGACGAGCGCAGCGCAGTCGCCATATTGAAATGGCGGAAATTCAAAACTTTCGGACTGTTTTCATTAACAATGGGTGGGCAAGGTATATTATCTTCACAAAATATAAATTACTGAAAAAACCAAAGTCAGTCTATATAGGGTCGCGACATTCGGCCATATTGCTTTGACGTGGTATGACGTCACATCTCCGATTTTTCGGCCATGTTGTTCAGTGCCGGAGATATACAGTTAAGTGTATTAGTAGAACAACCGTTTACACAGCAATTTTTAATTATTATTAAGTTGTAAATTCTTTTACTTTAAATAAAAAACATTTAGAATTACATCATTCAACAAATATCACTTCCAAAACAATGCAAAATGAAATGCGCAAATTCTAGACGCCACTGGATTGATCTTTTTGATTTTGGGGGTCACTGAATCCGGAATTCAGACTGCGGTTTGACCCCCAAAAGGCTGGGTCAAGGTCTTTTTCAAGGCCAGATCATCAAAATTTATCGAAAAGGGACCACAATCGTGATATTTTTATGTTTTGGGAATAGCTGTATCCTGAATACGGGGTCAGTTTGATTTTATCGCGTCATGGTTAGGGTCATTTCAGGGTCAAATCATTAAATTTTATTTCAGGGTCCGCTGAATCCAATCCATGGTCAAATTGACCCTGAGAGGTTAAGATCAAGGTCACTTTAAAGGTCAAATTATCAGAAGTTATCGTAAATGGACCAAAAATCTTGGGGTTTTTTTTTTAAGGTCTGCAATACAACGAATCCCGTAGTCAAGTTAACCCTCCCAGATTTGGATTAGGCGACCCCCAAAAACTTAAAGAGGCTATTGTGGCCTATTTTTAATGAATTTTGATGATTTGACCTTGACCATGACCTGTTGGGGTCAAACTGACTCCGGTTCGGATTCAGTGACCCCAAAGCATAAAGATACCACATTTGTCATCTATTTTCGATGACTTGATTTGACCTTTGAAATAATCTTGACTCTGACCTGATAGGGTCAAACATACCTCAGATTTGGATTCACACAGCTGACCCTGTAAAAACATGAAGATATCATGGTCTAGTTTTTCTCGGACCACCAACTTTTATTTTGAGGCTGCGTAATTATTATTTTCCCCATATTTTTTGCACTAAAAGAAATAATACTTCATAAATAGGTTACCAGCAACAGTTTTTGAAATATTTAGATTGAACCTTTGTCACATTACATTCAATTACGTTTTATCTAGGCCACCTGATAGTGTTCAAAAGGGTCTGTACAAAATGCTACCACAATTGTATAGGGTGTTCAAGCCAAAAATAAATGAAAAATTTGACACCTTGTTCTTGTAAACCAGCAACCTTTTTGACTAAGATAAATTGCATTAGATAGTTGTATTTTTGTCCAAAGAATTTGCGGTAGCATCTGTACAGGCCTTTTGACACTACCTATGACCCAGATGTGCTGCAAATAAATGCAATGGCAAACTTTGTAATGCATAAAATGTTTAATCTGAAATATCTCAAAATGTTTTTTTTTTTTTGCAAAAAAATATGGAGAACAGAAATTATTTACTAAAATTATAATATAAATTGTATAAAAAGTAACGACACTTTGAACTTAAGCAATGGACTTTATGGTGGCCTCTTCATATTAATAAGAAAACATTAGCATATTTCGATTCCCCACCCAAAGAACCTCTCAATACTTAATTTTGTTGAAAATGTTGTATAATAAGTAATATATTTAAAATAACCGAAATTAAAATACTAACTTTGACACCCTGTATCTTGTAAAACAATCAACTTTTTGACTAAGGCAAATTGGGGTAAAACGTCATTTTGTCCAAGGAATATATGGTAAAGCATTTTGGACAGACCTTTAGAGACACCCTGTCTTTTTTATAAAAATACAGATACACTCCTGGAAAAAATTGGAAAACCAAATTTTGGTTCAATTCCTAACCATAAATAACTTTTTGTTTTTTTAACTGATTTCACTATCTTTTTGCCCAGTTGGAGCTTTCGTTCCATGGAGATTGTTTTAAAATCTGAAAGCTTTTTTGCATTAGGTGTTATAGAGGGAAGTGCCAAATGTCGCATTTTGACCTAAATTTTCGAACACCGTCAGAATAATTACATTTCACTTTACCAGTGTATTGAATTTTTTAGCCCCATCTTCCTTAACATTTCTTTATTAATATTCTCTGTATCAATAGCTTGTTCATGGGTTCTGGTAGTTGTGAACTGATTCTGGAACTAGAACCGAACTGGTTTAGAATTGTTTCTAGGCATGTCTAGTTATTTATTAATTCGGAATCTTTATTTACCGCGAATCATTTTCTTATACAGCGGAGGATATTTCTTAACCTAGTTTTTATTAGTATTTTTTTTTTTTTTTTTTATGGTTAAATTGAATACTACAGTCAAAAATATATTGAATCCAAATAAAAGCGGTAATCGTAGTTGCATACGAGCAATCTTGTATTATCCATATTTTTGATTGAATTTATTTATTTTATTGCATACGCATTTTTACGGAATACAATTAGTAATCCTTGTTTATATATATATGCTCAGAATCACAAAATATTCAACAGGTATATTAACCCGCATAAAAGCGGGCAGAAATAAACAAACTGTAATACAAAACGGTGCATTTCTGTACCACAAAAACAGAAAAGAGCTGACCATGTCGATAATGCGCATGAAATCCCAAACCGAACTTTAGTTTCAACAAAATCCCAGGATTGCAAAGCAGGTCACGAACCGGTAACGAACTGATTCCATTGTGACTCGCGAATGCCAGAACTGCTACTAAAATTTAGATTTTACTAACAGCGAACTCAAGTTATAAGTTTGCATCTCCCTTAAAATTTTAATTTTTATAATAGAAAAAGAAATTTGTATGTTAAGTTGGTTTCGTAGTTTTCAAATCAGTAATCAGATTTTTCTTTATCTCTAAAGATATACAGGATACGACCAGTGGCGTACCTGCGTATCGGGGCGGAGTTATAAGCGGGGCCCCTATTTCAGAAAAGTAACTTTTGGCATAAAATTTTTTGATGACCTAAAAAGAAAAGGTCTTTGCCTAACACAAATTATTTTCAATATTTTTATGGAGCTCCTTACAATACGTACCACTAACTAAGGTGTGTCCGGGGCCCTTTACTACACATACTTCCTTACATAAAAAAAATTTTGACAACCAAAAAAAAACAACAAAAGAGGATACTCTCGCCACGCTTTCGAAAATATGACCATTCAAGTCTTAAGTTTCCCAATATGTTCGTAATATAGCGTATATTACGATCATCATAGTTAAAAGTGCGTCGATTTCTTTTAAAAATTTGTATTTTTTTAGAATAGAGATACTGATATATATAAAATAAATAAATGTTAAGAAAAAAAATGGGCCTTTAAAATTCAATACAATGGTAAAAAATTGTGACGTTCGAGATTCTCGTCGCGTTACTATGTCAGCATGCATTTGATTATACGCGTTTGATTTAAGCGCCATGTCATGCTATGTTTTCGCGTCGCGATCCTCGTCGCTCCGCTATATCTTCATCCTAAGCACTGTTATATGCAGGATTTTCTAGGATTTCTATTTCTTCAATACAAAAGGGAGGTTCCTTATTTAAAAGTCAATTTGATCTTGAAATACCAATCACTTTTAAGATAAAGTTAAAGGTTGCCATAAGCAGCTTCTTTAATTTTATGCATATTTTTTAAGCTTTTTTCTATGGCCCTTAGTTTTCGAGATATTTTACTAGTTACCATACTTTTGGGACAATTGTATGTAAAAAAATTGAATTGTAGATTTTGGTTTTGAGTTTTCAAAGATTTTTTTCTTTTTATTAAACTAGTGTACAATTCAATGCCACCCATGGACGAAATGGGAATGGTCTGATGGGATCCCAGCAGGCGGCTGGGGAAGTACCCATTGGTCTGATGGCAAATGAGGGGAATGAAATGCTACTAGACCACCATGAAAATATGTACTATACTCCTTCCCATCACAGTATGTCCAGCCAGTCCATGGATGATTTGCACAGCACTATGCAAAGTCTCCCATATGGTAAGTATTTTTTAAATAATATTTCAATATTTTAGTTCCAGGTATTGAGCTGTTTCTACTTTAATTATACCAAAGTAAAAACAACAATATACTTAGAGGTTCTGTAATTTCTTCTATAGTCAAGTCATTGAAGACGTAAAACAGGCATCTTTGAAAGTCCTCAAAAACAGCTCCTTTAAAATTTTTATTTTTACATGTTATTTAAAATCAGAAACCTCTGAGGGGGAAATAATTATTTGCATATTTTTATGCACTATAAATATCCAAGGTACCTAATAATCTTACATAGTCGTTAGCAGTAGCAGTAAAAAAATTAGCAAGTAAGAAGAAAGCTTTTTTTCTTTTTATTATAGGTATTTTATTTTTTACTTAGGTTACCTCAAATTGAAAAACCTGCATTGCCTCCGGTAGATGACACTGTTCCCTGGTGCGACGAAAACCATCCGAGATTAGCTAATTCTTTTAGTTGGGACTCCAACTCAGCGATAGATATTTTTGTTGCCGCGCCTGTTACATGCTTCAAACACGCGCCCATGGCTGATATATGGGAAAATATTATGGTTGGAATGAAAGTAAGTAGTAGTTTATATTTTTTGTTGGTGAGATATTGTAGGAGTCTGGTAATCTTTGTCAGTTGGCTAAAGATAAATATCTTCAAAGTTAACTCTCAGATAGAGTTTAAAAACTTTTTTTTTAATTTGTAAATAGAAACTTTTAGAATATTGTGTAAAAAAGCAAAACTAAAGACGATAGTGCTTAGTGCTCAGAACTTTAAAGCGCTTTTCCCACAACTCACGTTTTCAAAGACGGTTGCTCATCATAACTTTAAAACTACTGCACCGATCCTTTTAAAATTTTACCACTATTTTTTCCATACTTTTTAAGATAACTCCTAAAGGGTTTGTTATTTAACTTGTGAATATTTCTAATTTTTGTAAAAACAAATTGGCCGATTTTTTTTTCTGAAAATTGCGTATTTCACTTGAAAGTGCTCTCAAGTGAAAAATTGAAATATCAAAAAACCCGTTACATGAGGGAAACAAGTATCTAACTAACAAGACTGTATTTCTTTTTTTTTTACATGATCCACCACCAAGATATAATGTTCACAGCAAACACCCTTTTTTTTAACACTGGCAAATAATTGCTTTCATTGCCGTATTTATTTAGAAATTCTTAACAAATCCGTATAGAATATTTCTACAATCTTAATGTACCATTGAGTTTAACAAGTAAATTTAGCCTGCGTCGTCAAAAGAATTATTACTAAAAATGTACCTTTTTGGGCACAAATTAATATAAAAAGTTGTCTATTTCTATATCTATGTTTTACATTTTTAGTGGAGGTCGAAAATACTGACTGTGATAATGTATCTGATGCCTTCCCGGATTCTTTCTGGGGTCGCGACGGTAATGCGGTATTGTCGGTTATAAAGCACAGCTGCGGTATGAAGGTTTCGGAGCCAACGACTCCAAAGATTTCTGGGTCAGTCTATGCTCAACTCAGGTAAGTCTTATTTGTTCTCTTAAATTTGTTGTATAATAGGCATGATGACAACATCCAAAAATGAGGGCTATTTTTATTTATTATATGAAATAGGATTTATAATTCACAGAAAACGTGTTTAATGAAATAGCACATACTTTTGAACATCATAGAACAGTATTTTTTAAAACAGTCATAATGCTTATTAAAGACGAGAATTTTTTACAAAGAGATAATGTTAAATTGTGTTAATTTTGCTAAATATCTATTTGTTCATTGTTTACATGTAAGTTTTTTTATTACTCTTTAGGTTCATCCGGTTGGTTGGTGGCTACCAGAGGAAAGCCTTTAATACCACCAAAAACCATAGAAGATAAGTATAGTGATTGGAAAGATTTTCTAAGAAAAGATTGACTGGTGCTAGAACACTGCCTTCCAATTATAGCAATAAAGCTAGTGAAAGTCTTAAATCAAGGTAAACTTTAGTTTATAATATTTGTAGGCTCAGACTAGAGTGGTCTAATAATAAAAAAAATGACTGTAAAGCTATTATATGTTTTTAATTAAAAAATTAACATTGTATCTCTGTTGGCAGGTACTCAAATGTGAGTTTTATAAAAATATTCCTGGACATACATACACGCAATTAAGGTAGATATATAATTTTGATATTTTTATGCAGAAACTTACTTTATATCAAAAGTTCTCAATCAGACATTTTTAACTTTATATATATTCAAAATAGCTACTAAACAATCACTTTTAGTTTCAAACTTTTAATTTATTAATCATCAAAATCACAAAATTACATTGACAGATATTTTTAAAGGTTTCCATAGTAACGCAACGATCCAATCGCCGTTTCAAAGACAATAGCTGACCAGTTTAAAACACTGAATTTTACATGACATAATTTTCTAACTTTAATATATTTTAATATTTTTATTTTAACATTAAGTCGTTTTTCCCATCACAGACAAAAATAGTGTATTATACCCAGGAAAATTTTAAATTTAAACTCTCGGTTTTTTGTCCTCCTGCTTTGCGTCGGGAGACAACACAACTCTCGAGCTGAATCTAGAGCTTTTTCCTTATACAGTGTATCCTAGGATAGGTAGTTATAACTAAAAGTATGAAAGGTCCAAAACTAAAATACCTTTAGTTTTAAAATTTGACAAAATTGCATGAGTAAATGTGATGGAAAATTAAATTTTATGTCAAAATTTAAAGTTAAAGGATTAAAGTAAAAAAAATATTTTTGTCATTTTCTTACATTAGGCATTACCGGTTTTTAAAATACTTGGCTTAACGCAGCAAATTAAAAGAAAACTATATTTAAATTATTAAATTTTCTTTTAAATTTTGCTTTTCTGCCCATTATTTAAGTTGTATTGAGTAATGTAAAAATTAACAGTTACAGTATTTTTACCTCTCGCTTAAACTTCAAATACTAAAATAAAAGTCAATTTCCTAACAACGTTGGTTTATACAATTTTCTTCTTTTTTTAAACAAAAAGTTAGCATCTAGGCATGTTTCATACTTTTAGTTATATCTCGCCCTGTATAATACCACTTTGAGCAAATTTTAGTTTATTAGTTTTCGACCATGGGAACAGTTTTCCCAAATTTCGTTTTAAAATTTAAAACCTTTTGGTCCATTTGTCCTCTTGTAACACCTATCCTGGGACACACTGAATAATAAAATGAATACTTACTCTGTTTACATTAACCGCCGCGAGTTCATAAATAACTGTATTTTTAAAACCTATTTTTTTTCAGGTTTGATGTTGGTCTTAATCTTGAAGTAGTCGACAAAAATCACATTTCCCAAGTAAAGGTTGCCATTATCCATAAAATTATTGGTAAACGCCTTAATGTTAAGTATTATGACGTTCCTCCCGAGGATGCCGGATTTTGGTGTCATGAAGATTCGCCACTTCTGCATCCAGTAGGATGGGCTAGAAAAGTGAGTTGATTATTATGTGTATTTGGAAACGACCGATACCGATCCTGATATCGGTATATTTGCATATCGGCAACTGATTATTATCGGTATCGTCGTATCGGTAGAAAAATTGCCTAAACAGAGTGTTTCAAAATTCAGTAAAAATAAGGGTGTTCAGCAATTTAACCGACAAACTTTAAGGGGTGATTCTGATATGAAAATTAGGAAAAAACTTAACTTTATATGAACATATGTCCTAAACTTCTTAGTTTTTAAACTACAGGGTGTTAAACATTTTGAAAAAATATTGTTTTTTTAATAATGTTTATACCAATTCAGATATTTTTATACATACATTTAGGGGAGGCCATCTTTGTATTAGAAGAAATTTTTTGGCATACAAAAAAAGTATTATTTTCACCAGTGTCGTCCATAAGTAGAGGGTTTAGTTCCTTAATTTTTTTCGCCCTTTCGGGGTCTTCCACCTAGTTCCGACCATCGCGCCCCTAGGTGGTGCGCTGCAGCCTTAGAGGCACCCCTACTCCTTCCCATTCACACACCATTCATTCCATAACTTGAATGGTTGCTGCTCGGTCTGTTCATTAACCCCCGAGCAGAACAGCGCGTGCCGCCGCCCAAAACCGGCGGACACCCAGTCACCCTTTCAAGTTATGGCCGCGCTCCTCAATGCTTAACTCCGGTGATCGAGAGAACCACCCCACCGGAGCAGCAACAAGCACGGCTTATTTCTTCTTTAATTATACTTTGGTCACTATAAATTGATAATACCTAGTAAGTACCTCCGGTTACTGTAGTTTTAAACCAATGAAATACAGTTTTTGTTCAGGTGTTTTTCCTAATTTATAGTGAACAGAGTATAGATAGGGATTCAAGATAGACACCATTCAAAACGTCGTGTATCAGTTAAAAATAAAAAACAATTTAAGTTCAAGAAAGTAGTATAATTGGAAAATTCATAGGTTTCATACCATAGTTATGAGACACCTTGTATATTTTTTATTTAAGGTAAGCCTTATCATCAATTTTTATTTCAGGTTGGACATCATATGGTAGCACCAATAAATTACATAGAACGTGTAAGTCAAGGTATCTTTGACGACGATGATGCTACTGAAGAACTCTTCAATCCCATTCAAGTTGGCTGCTCGGACTATTCCAATTCTGGTAATTATAGATTATTTATGAGGGTCCTGTCCAAATTAACGTTAAAGGTTCATAAATAAGGCGTCCAAGGATTAAAAAGAGATAACCCTATTTTTATGCAAAATCGGATTCCAAAACTGACTGAAGGGGGTTAACACATGTCATATATTATGTCATAGGTTTTCCAATATTTAAAGTATTAGCGTTGGGAGTGAACATAGATTTATTTTATAGTTTATTAGTTTTCTGGGGGTTTAAATTTAAATAAAATAGCATTTGGCTTTTCTCCAGAATAAAAAAGTGTATTAAACATTTTAAGAAAATTAAATCTTTTTATATACTATAACTATTTTGCCCTTGCATAATATAATAAAAGTTAAAATTACTTTAAAAGAAATAAATTATTGAAATATTTAATATAAAATTTCTTACATTACAGAGAAAGGATCAAAATATAAACAAAGGTTTATAAGCTTTCGGTCGAAATTATTTTAATCCAATAAAATAAAATCTTAACAAGACGCCAGAATGAGAACTGAGCTCATGACCGCGTCTCAAAATGCGGTAAACCTTAAACCAAAAATTACTGTTGAGCTGACTTAAAAATGTAAAAAAGTTTTATTAAAACTAAAAAGAAGCATATGAACCTTTGTTTAGATTTTGAAATCTTCTCTGTTTTGTAAGTATAAAGTATTTCATTAATTTATTTCTTTTAAAGTAATCTTAACATTTATTATATTATGCAAGGACAGAATAGTTCTTTATAGTATATAAAAAGTTTTGATTTTCTTAAAATGTTTAATAAACTTTTGTCTCTGGAGAATATATATATAATACTATTTTATTTAAACATAGATGTAAACAAATTAAATTACAATAAATAAAAACTCTATAAATATTTCTCTTTCTTCTCTTATGCACACTACTTGAGCCTTATTAATTCCAGGTTCAAGAAGAGGTGCATAAAGATCAGCCATTTTCGCCCATCGTAGTCACGAAAATTAAAAGTTCTTATTAAGATAAATTTATTATATCTATTAGAAGCTTAGGTATTGGTCTTTACATTTTTTAGAAGTAGTATAAAAAAATAATAGGAAGCCACATTAAAAGGACATCAAACTTGGTATATTTGTTGATTTTTTTTTATTTTAAGTGATTTGTCTAATCTTCTACTAAAAAATCTGTCAAGCACTCGACTTTTATACTACTTATGAAAAAATGTAAAAACCAATACCTAAACTTCTTATAGATATAATAAATTCAGTTTGATAAGAACTTTTAATTTTCGTGACTATGATGGGCGAAAAATAGCTGATCTTTACCCATCTCCTTTTGTTAAACATTGCAACCAGATATTTTAAAAAGCAATGTAAATGTCAATGTTTTCTTTTATTGAAAAACTATGATATTTAATAACCTTTTACAAAAGCCAGGTAGGTTACCTCTCTTTTAATACTTCTACGACTTTTTATGAATATAATTGTACCTATCAAAAACTGGGAAATTTTCTCCTTGTTTAAAATTAAACAAAATGTTTGCCTCCAAAGGGATATTTAATATAGGTGTTTTATTATTCTTTAAGGTTTCTCTATTGGAATGAAACTTGAAGCTATTGATCCATTAAACCTTTCATCAATTTGCGTTGCAACTGTCATGGATGTTTTAAACTATGGCTACATTATGATACGAATTGACACATATGATTCAGATGCGACAGGTATGGGTAAGAATTAAATTTATTTTTAATTATTTATTTAAACCTACATTACAGGCAGTGCCCAAATAGTACAAAAAAACCTTAAAAACTAATATAAAAGTGTTTAAATAAAACATAATTAAAAACATATACTTATAAACTTTAAAATACAATAACAAACAAAAAATAAAACAAATACTGGTTAAAAACGATGATAAATATAAAAATTACTCCAGACGGAAAAAGCGAAAAACCTCACAAAAACATAAAAGTAAAAAAGAAACAAAGACTTTAAAAACTAACATGAAAATCAAATAATTAAAAGAAAAAAACATTATTAAAAATGTATACCTACATAGTTAAAAACACAGTAAAAGATATATAAAAAAACACAAAAGTTAATGTGACATACTGCCCATCAAACGTTTGTAACGACGGCCATAATGACCTTCTTAAACTTATCCGGAGTGCAGTTAAAGTTTAACTCGATTGATAATCCATTTAACGATCTCATAATCCGCCTAATTGGGTCATTACTACCTATGTCTGTTCTAATAGGGTTCAAGAAGAACAAATCTGTCTGCCTTGTAGAGCGAAGGGGGACCCTAAAAGTAAACAAACTCAGGAGTTCGGAACAGTTTACGAAGTTATTAATAACTTTATGCCCAAATGTTAAATCCTGCTGCACACGTCGATCCTGCAGGCTCTGTAGGCCGGTTAACCTTAGTCGTTCCGGATATGGAATATCGGAAATATTGGTAACCTCTGTCCTATACAATAAAAATTTCGTAAACTTCGATTGCACTCGCTCAATTCTTTTGATATGCACATTATACATAGGGGACCAGACAACACAACAGTACTCTAAGTGGCTCCTCACTAGGGCATAATATATTGTTTTAAGTGTCTCGACGTTCTTAAAATCCCAGCACTGTCTCATAACAAACCCTGCCATTCTAAATGCTTTCTCGATGATATAATCTATATGTAGAGTAAATCGCAGTTCGCTATCAAACAAAACAGTCAGTCAGTGTTCAGATTTGGTAGTAAAATGTTTCTTTTAATTTGACTGTTTTAGTTCAGTGGCGGCTCGTGACACTTTTTAGTGGAAGGACACAATGATAACCAAAACTAATCTAAATTCACTATGTTCCCCTTCTTTTTGCATTCAATTCTTGAGTTTTCTGCTAAATTGGTACTTAATATTTGATTTCCACCTTTAAAACCCCATTTTTCTATTTATTTTACCCATTTTTTCCATAAAATTGTAAAGTTTCACTTTCAATCGCAGTAGCCTTGGCGGTATTCCTTATCAAATTTCATTAAATTTAGTTAAAGAAATAAAATCAACTAAAGATTGAAAGTGGAGCTTTGCAATTTTATAAAAATAAAACGGGTAAATTAAATAGAAAAATGGGGTTTTTAGAGGTGAAAATAAAATATTGAGTACCAATTTAGCTTTCAGCGCCCCAAAAAACCCCTTATACCAAATTTTATTAAAATCGGCGATGCGTCCGGTTTGTATATAATTACCAAATTCTTTTTACGCCCATTTTTAAGCATTTACATAACTAATGGGGTACAAACACGTGGTTTATAAAATACTAGAAAATTACCCAAAGTGAAAATCACATATTTTTTAAGAACAAACACCAGAAATATTGCCTACATATATAGTGTGCCTACTTAAGTTTCATATTATGGAAAACTTTTTAAAAATATTAATTTTATAAAAGATTATGTTTTATAAAAGTTGTGCATGGCCTAAAACCCAAAATGCAATTATCAGATATTAGTTTTTACAGTGGTATACAAGTTATATAAAAAATATGAATTTGACTGAAGAGAAGTCCTTTATTTTTCATATTATTAAAAATAAAAAAAATGTTTAGGAATAAAAATAACATTTAAATGTGCAAATTTGTAAATTTTCAAAAAAAAAAAATGTTTTTTATGGGTAAATGGTGAAAATTTAGGTTTGTACAAAAGTGCATACATATTTTGAAATTTAATATGTAAAGAAAGCTTAAGAACTGCAAGAACAGCGAAAAGTTACATGAAGGATCTATAAGGCAGAAAAAATATAAACAAAATCTTAAAAAAAACAAATAGCATATTTAAAAGCAATTTTTAATTCTAAACATATTTGCTTTATAAGCATTTTCGATACTATGAAAAATAAAGGTCCTTTACATTTGATCATTCCATTTTGGGTTTTAGACTATGTAGAACTTTTTATAAAAATACCTTTTTTTTCGTAAAATTCATAATAAAAAGTTTTCCATATGGTGCGAACTTAAGTAGACACGCTGTACGTAAGTACTACTTTCTACTTATACTTACATATATATTTTAAAAAATATGCAGATAATTCATTTAAAAATATTAGCTAGGTACATTAGCTACATATTTTCCGAGACTTTGCTGTTGCAAAAAAACTTCTTGTTCAATTGCTAATACTGCAATTTTTTTGCAATTTTTGACCCTAGGTTTTGGCGACCCTAAAGGATGACGCCAGTGTGCTTTGCACACATGGTAGCAGGGGCCCTGATCATATCATCAACAATAAATATTGCTACTAAATTTGTGCCCATGCATTATACTATTTTCGCGTTTATTAAAGTAAAGAAGACGTAATCGCGTATCAAAATAAATAAGACAAAGCGGACACAATTCTCGCGTTCTAGTATAGTTATATATCTTCATTCGTTTCGTTTATGCCCCGGCTTTGGAAGAAAGTTTTGATATTTAGGCGTTGCTTTGTAGTAATTTAGAAGTAAGTTTTAAGCAGAGTGTTAAGAAGTAAGTTTTGAGCAGAGTTTTTAAAAGTTTTTGAATGGGATTATAGTAAATATCTGACATTAAATTATTTTTATCAAAATCGTTTTTTTTTGTTTATTTGAAGGGTGGGCACGTTCCTTTGTGCCCTTTAGTACCAGCCGCCACTGTTGTAGTTGACACGGTCTGTACCACTTCCATGATTACTTTTACTTTTATTTAGTACTGTTATTAATCTATTGTTTTTCCTTTAATAGGAGCTGATTGGTTTTGTTATCATGTTAAATCTCCGTGCATTTTTCCTGTGGGATTCTGCCACAAACACAACATCCCATTGACTCCACCCAAAGGATATGATCAGGTCAGTATCAAGTAAATATTTAGGTTTATTAGGCAATTTTCTTAAATGAATTAAATTATTTTTGTGGTTCATAATAGTTAATTAAGTATATAGAGTGTTGCAGATTGTTATTAATAACATTTAAGGACAGAATCCAATGCTGAAAATAGAAAAAAAATGTCCAGAAATACATTGTTTCCCAAATACAGCGTGTTAAATCTTTAAAAAAAAAACGTTTTTTTTTATCTTTGGACAATCCACTAAGATTAAAAGCCTAAATACTAATGTACCGTGGGTGTATTAAGTGAGGTAAGAGGGAGTTTGTTGACACAGGACTAAAATACCTGAAAAATTTGGGGGAAAAGGAAAGACCTTCGCAGGTAGCAGGTTCCACATTCCAGAAACTCTTGGGATAAAGGAACGATCAAAGTGGGCAGTTCGGGGCCTGTCCAGTTGGACCATATAGGGATGCATACGCACGGCATCACGAGTTTCTTTGTTGGGAAACGAGAGTGAAGGAATTATACTGGATAATTCTACAGAGCAGAAGCCATGGAAGTACTAAAAAAGCTATAAATCCCCACAGCCCGACGATGGGCAAGAGAAGGAAGCCTTTTTGTAGGTGAAGGATTATTAATGGGGCGAATAGCTCGGTTTTTATATTAATACCCTAAATATTCCTGATTTAATTTTGATTAAGTTCAGCTGTGGTATTTGTGGCACCAAAAGACTAATTTAGCTCTAATATGAATAAATTTATTGAGTCCAGTGGCATCTCAATGGATACCTAAACAAATATTTCTGATAATGAAATGTACGTCACTAACTTTTGTGCAAGTTTTATATTTGATTTGAATAAAGCAAGTAAAAATTTAGCTTTTTAGCTTCTGAATTTTTTCTTGTCCTGTTTAGTTTATTAAGGAAAAAAATATATAAAATTTACATAATTTCATACTCTTGGACCACACAAAAAATATAGAAAAAAATTCTTTTGGCAATTAGTTTTTATATTGTTTTATTAATAACTATATACCACTAACCACAAATACTAAATTAAATAATTAACAATTAAACTAACGATTTTTCGTAAATAAAGTGTATATTTTTTTTGGTAAGCCAGGGATATAAAATTTAGTAATTTTTTTTTCTCGAAAACTACGCAAAACCAAAAAAAAGGTCAGACGCTCAAAAAGATATATTTTTACTCGCCCAATCCAAGTAAAATATAAACCTTTCACAAAAGTTAGTGGCGTACATTTTATTATCAAAAATGTTCGTCGAGGTACCGCTTGGGACGCCACTGGAATAGCTAAATTTAATCCACTTTAAATATGCCTTTTAAATCTACACATATTATATTTTGAAAATTTTTATTTTAAGGGCCACTTATGTTTGTTGGCAATAACAACTCGATAAATTAACGAGAAAAAGTAAGTGCGTTTTGTTCCATGCAATTATTTTGAAAAAAAAATACATTTATTTATTGATCCCGAAAATTTCGGGCGTAAAAGGGGCGAGATACCGGGATTGTATCCCCTAGTCACGAATGTTTTAAGAAAATTTAAATAATTAATAATTTTTAAAATATTCGTGACCGGAAAAAATTAAGCACTATACTTTAGCCACTAATTGATAATGAATACCTAGTAAGTAACTCTGGTTAATATAATTTTAAACCAATAAAATCTGACTTTAAACCAATGAAATACATTTTCGTTCAGGTGTTTTTTCAATTTATAGTAAACAGAGTATAGTGGTATTAAAAGTGAAAATTATAAAATTTGTTTAAAGCTTCTTTCGACTGGAACACGTATCTCATCGAAACGCGAAATATTCCCCAGATCCATCGCTCTTCAACACTTACGTGCCGTTGCATGGATTCGTGCCGGGCATGAAGATAGAGGCGGCCGACTTGATGGATCCCAGACTGGTGTGTATTGCGACGATAGCCAAAGTTGTAGGGCGATTAGTAAAGGTATGAGTTATTCCAACAAAAACAATTATATCTCTGAATGTTACTGTTTCAATTGAAGTTGAAGATTAGAATGAAGAAAGCTTCATTATCTGAAAAATACAGCATTTTTGATTTGAAACGATAGTTTTAAAGACAATGTTAAGTTTTGTACAGATCAGACGATAACTAACAGCTAAACACACACATTTTAAAAATGGATAAGTTATACAGGGTGGTCACTAAGAAATGGGCCAAAACGCTTTGTTGCCCACTGGGACGCCACTGGATCCTAGAATCTTAATCTAGGTAAAGCTTTACAAGCGCCTTATTACATTAAATAGTTGTACCAAATTTTATCCAAATGGATTAAAGGGTTCCTAAAATATTTAAAAACACCGACTTTTAAACTTTAACGCTCTGTATCTCAGGAATAAAGCAAAGTTCAGACATATGTTCATAAGAACTTTTTTCATAAAAAGACATAAGAAATCACCCCCTTAAGTTTCTGTACCGTAGTTAGGAAATACCCTGTATTTATTTTTATTTAAAACGTCCAATTTGTCTGTTTGTCTAGGTTCATTTTGATGGATGGGAAGAAGAGTTCGATCAGTGGTTAGATTGTGAGAGTTCCGATATTTATCCAGTTGGTTGGTGTCAAAGTGTAGGACATAAGCTAGAGGGTCCACCTATCCATATTAAACCTAATGCACCAACCTCAAAAGTCCAAAAGGTAAATTAATAACATAATATGTACAGAGTGTCACATTTTGGTTGCAACTGTGGGGGTAACTCAGTTATTAATTACCTCTGCGATTTTAAGGAACCTTGGCAACTTTTTTGTAAAACGAAAGATGCCGTAAACAAAGCAGTGCCAAGCCCTCTTAGTTTCTAAGCTACAGGGTAATTTTAAAAATTTTGCATTTTCAGGTCCCCATTGTATCTAAGTTAACCAACAACGTATCAAAAAGATAAAAACGAATTCTTTATAACTTTTCACGTAGAATGCAGTGGCGGAGTCAAAATTTTTAAAATATTATAGTTTTTGAAATATTGACCAATGTTTTTTTTTTTAATAGAACACCCTGTATATTTATCAAAAAATAAATTTGTCTTTTTACATGCTTTAAATAAGATATAACACTGTTGGTTTTCATGAAACAACAACAAAATTTCAATTTTATATTCTCAAACGATGAAAAAAATTTTTTTTTCATTACTGCCAGTGTTGCTTCACGACTTTCAAAATTAGATTTTGCTATTAAGCTTAATGTTTTTTTTTGTTATACATATAAATTAAGGTAGGTAGCACCTTTTGAGCAAGAATTTAAGGGTAGTAAATGATTCTTGTTACACAGAAGAATCTGTTTTTACATCTCTTGACAAGTTGATCGGTTAACTAACATACAAGGAGCATAGTTAAGACCATATTTATTTCAGTCTGAAAGCGATGTCAGCCAAGTACACAAAAATGATAAAAGTAAACAGAACATTTTCGAGCACATAGCCTCTGACAGAAATTCTGATTACATACTTTTAGATAAATAAATAAAAATATTGCGAAAGCACGTATTACGTACTTAAGAAATCATCCTCTTTATTTCGTCTCCTGGCGTGCCATAAAACCTGTAACGCGTGGCGTAGTCGTCGGGTTGAATATTTTTGGCTGCAATAAATCATTGTTTATAAAAGGGTTTATTTGCTTTATCATTTTTTGTGTACTTGGCGGCATCGCTTTCAGAATGAAATAAATATGGGTCTAACTATACCTGAAAATGCAAATTATTTTAAATCGCCCTGTAACTCAGACACTAAGAGGTCTATGACGGCATCTTTCGTTTCACAAAAGTTTAGGTTTGCGAGAACAGATTCTATCTTTAATAATTACGAGAAACCCGTAGTTGCAACTAAATGGCACCTCCTGTATATTTTTAGATAAATAAAAATATTATTATATCTAAATTTTAACATGTTCCATCCCATTATAGATAACTATTTAAACGATATTTTTATTTTATTTTTTAATGTTTTTTACAGTTAAAAGAAAAGTCGAAAAAGAAAAATAAGGAAGCTCAAAAGAATAGTTCGTTTGGTAGTTCTCATCTACATCACACTTCTGTTAAAACACCTAAGGTAAAATATAAACTAAAATTTTGAAAGTGGTAGTTTATAAAAAAACTTTTAGTGTCTTATTGTTATTTTTTTATTTAGACTGAACCTCAAGAAATATTTGAACCTGAACAGCAATACGAAGATGAAGAAACCGGATGCTGATGACCAGTCTGCAAGTATGGATGTAAAAGTGAGATTAGTGAGGACAATCATGGGCCAGAAGCAGGTACTGTATGGAAACTATTAGATATTTCCGTTCGCAATGAAGATTAAAATAGACAGAACCACTCCCCCAGACACCAATTTGGAACCTCCCAAGTTCAACTTCAACAAATGTCATATAAACAGCGTAAATGATGAAATACTCAAATATATAACAACAAACCAACCTTATGCAATCAATGTCGACAAGATACAAACATTTAACCGAAAACTAATGGAAGTCATTTTATTATACACTCCAACAATTAAACACAAATATTATACTTATCCACTACCACCATATATTATAAAAATGATAAAAGAAAAGAGAAAATGCTTAGAGAGTATCAGGCAAATTTAGATCCACACATTAAAACTAAAATCAATCAGTTCAGTAAAAATATTCAGCATATGATCTTTCAATATAGAACAAACAGTTGGCTCACTACATGTCAAGAAATAAATCAAGCAAGCGGAAAGAATTTCTACCAGAAAGTTAACAAGTTAACCAAATATAAAGCAAATGCAACTATTCCACAAATCACTGAAGAAGGAGTCACATACTCAACCGATGCTGAAAAAGCTAGCATTTTTCTTAGGCACTACCAGAAACACTACAGCCCTGAAGCAAATCCAGACTTCGACGGAGAAAATTTTGGGATTATAGAGGATTGGTTTGATGAATACTTTAACACAAATTGCTGCAACAATGAAGTTTTAATGGTAGACGAAAACGAATATTTTAAAATTCTTCATCATCAAAAGAATACATCACCAGGAATTGACCGAATACCATGGATAGTTATAAAACAACTAGATTACCGTATTCACCAATATATTATGAGTCTATACAATTTTTGCTTTGCAAATATGGTTTTCCCAGACGATTGGAAAAAAGGAATCATAATAAATATTCCCAAACCAAATATGGACCACAGCTGTACCAAAAATTACAGACCAATAACACTGTTACCGGTTTTGGGCAAGCTTTTTGAAAAAATAGTACGCAACATCTTACAGACCGAGTCATTTAATCTAATACCCATTTTCCAATTTGGCTTTACATCACAAAGCTCCACAGTACATCCACTAATTATTCTTACATCAAACATACAGAGTGAAAAACACAACAACAAAAAATCCGCTGCACTGTTTCTGGACATCAAAAAAGCATTCGACAGTGTCTGGCATAAGGGCCTGCTATATAAACTTAAAAAGCTAGGTATTTCTGACACCCTTATATGGCTCTTGAAGCAATTTCTTGAAAATCGTAGACTATCCGTTAGAATTAACAATACACTATCAGAAGAATTTCAACCACAACAAGGCCTCCCCAAGGATCAGCACTTTCTCCACTTTTATACAACCTTTACTGTTATGACTTAACACCACTCCAAAATACAGGCTCATATATATTACAATTTGCTGATGATACTGCCATCATAGCTCATGGTCAAACACTGAAAAAGACTATCCAAACCCTTCAAAGCCAGGTTAATAATGCACTGGAATGGTTCGATAAATGGAGACTGCAAGTGAATCCTACTAAATCTCAATTCATAACCTTTAATCATAAAATTTGCGCACTTTCTCCAAAAATAAAAATTAAGAACACTGAAGTTGCCCCATCACCATCTGCTAAGTACCTTGGCATCACACTAGATTCTAAACTTAACTTCAACAACCATACCAAAACAGTCAAAAAAAAGTTATATCAAGAGCAAAACATTTCAGAACACTTACATACAAAAATAAGGGCATTTCAACAAAAGCAGCTGTTCAAATTTACAAAACAATTTGCCGCCCACTTATTGAATATGGACACATCCTTTTAACAAATGCACAGAACCCAGCCTGGAAGAACCTATCTACTGCAGAAACCATAACATTAAGAACCCTTACCAAATTTAGGCATCCAAACAACCCACTGCATAATCCTTCCAATGACAGCTTATATGGCAAAACTAAAATCCAACCAATTCAAGAGAGGACTCAAGGACTAGTAAAGAGGTTTGCCAAAATTCCTCACAACATACACTTGCTAACAGCTTTATGCAGGGAAAGGACCAGAGAGCAATCAAGATTTCGCCATCCAGTAAACACCTTATGGGAACTGATTAACAGATATGCAACAAACTAGAACGATCACAAACATTATCTTTCTATTTATTAACTGTTATTAACATTATTGTCTATATTTTTTTTTTTTTTTGTAAGAAAAGGTTTGATTTTTTTCTTTATCAAGTACACATTAATGAATGTATATATAATATTGTAAATAAATTGGGCTGAAGGATTTCGGTCGATGGCCCTTTGGGATTTCTCAGCATAATGAAAAAATTAACAAAAATATTTTTTCTTTAATACTTTAACCTCAAATTTTACCATAAATTTAAATCTCTACAACATTTACTTATACAATTTTATCTATTTTAAAAAATAAGGATATTTTACTTTTGGTCATTTTCATGAAATAAATGCCCTGTATATTACTAATGAATAATTTGTATTTATTAGCTTTGGACCATGCCATCAGTGTCTCAAAAGGACGTTTTAAAAATCCAAAAATTTTAGTCCATTTGTCTTCTTGTAACACCTATCTTGGGACTCACTGTATGTTTTGTTTTTTTTTAAGGTGAGGTTTTTGTTTACTTAGTTTTTTTAAATTTTAAATGGAACAATCTATATATTTCTACAGTTATAAGTTACTTTATAAGCAAGTTTTCTTGAAGATATGTTCTGTAGTTCGGCGGATTCATTTGATGGATGGTATTTATTTGGGTACACGCTCAAAAAATTAAAATTAAAAGTACTAAAAGCCCAAAAAGAATTAAAACAAGTAAAAAGATGATTAAGAATCGACGTTTCGGTGGCAGATCGTTGGTCGAGACTAAATTGAAATAAAAATAATAAAAATAAAAATTAACTATTATTAAGAGGTTTTTAAAATTTAAAAAATTTATATCTTTTTTAGGATATTCTGAAATCTTTGACATTACATGTCAAACATGTTTGTTTGGTTATAGTGTCATAGTGACATAGATAACTGGTTGCTGGTGTATTTATTGTTTATATTACAAAAAGGTGAATAGTTGGTAATTTTTAGTCTTCCTAGAAGATAGCTTTCGGTATCAAGCAAAGCTAACCATAGTGTTATTTAAATTAACTGAAATTGATGCTACACAATTATCTTTATTTAATAATATATACGCACTTTCTTTGATTTTGCGTTTTTAGAACAAGTTTTCTTTTTGCTAAAATGCTCAAAGCATCCAAGCTTCTGAGTCAGCCTTTGTAGAAAATTATCAATATAAACCTTTAGTTTGGTGGAGATGTAGGATGCTGTTTTTCTGTATACTCAACATGACGAGACACTGTTTAAATATTTTTAACACACATTAATATGATTGGGAAGTTAAACAATTCAAGTTTACGTTAGAAAGAAAAAGCTCACAACTACCATTTCTTGACATTTTAATAAAAAAAGATTTAAACAATTTTGAAACAAAATCTACAGAGAAAACCTACACATACAAATAGATACGTTAAATTTTAACTCAAATCGCAATAATGGTTAAAGGAGTTGTAAAAGTCTATTTGATAGAATTAAAGTCATTTGTTCTAATCAAAATATAAATATTGAAAAAGATTATTTAAAAAATATTTTAATTCAAAATAATTATCCTCTTGATTTTATAAATAATTGTTTCCTTGAATTTGAAACTCAGTTATAAGACAAAATCAAAATAGACCTATTACAAATTTATTTTTACCATACATTCCCGGACTATCAAATAAAATTCAACGAATAGGGCATAAATTTAACTTATTCGCACAATCTTTAAAACACAAAACACAATCAGATCTCGAATTAAACAAAAACAAAAAACCATACAACTTAAATGAAAATACAAAAAAAATGTCATTTATAAAATACCTTGCAGAATGCAATAAGTTTTATATAGGTGAAACTTGTAGACCATTAGCCAAACGCACATAAAGAACACAGATCATACATTAAAAACACAGAATTTCATAAATCAAAAATCTGCCAACACGCATTTGATAACAATCATAGAATAAACTGGGATGCTTCGAGCATTTTAGCAAAAGGAAACTTGTTCTAAAAAACGCAAAATCAAAGAAAGTGCGTATATATTATTAAATAAAGATAATTGTGTAGCATCAATTTCAGTTAATTTAAATAACACTTGGTTGCCTTTGCTTGATACTGAAGTATCTTCAGGAAGACTAAAAATTAACTAACTATTCACCTTTTTGTAAAATAAACAATCAATACACCCAGCAACCAGTTATCTATGTCACTATGACACTATAACCAAACAAACATGTTTTGACATTTAATGTCAAAGTTTTCAGAAATATCCAAGAAAAACATAAAAAAAATTTGAAATTTTAAAACCTAAATAATAGTAAGTTTTTATTTTTATTATTTTTATTTCATTTGTCTTGACAACGGTGGCAGATTTGCCACCGAAACGTCGATTATTAATTATCTTTTACTTGTTTAAAAATTTTTTTTGGTTTGTTCCAGTACTTTTAATTTTATTTTGGCGTGTGCCAAATAAATACCATCCAATAATAATCTTGATGAAAGGAGTTACAACTAGACCAGAAGATAATTAGTATGGGTCAGAAAACCAAAAGTTATTTTGTTTTTTATTCAGGAGTGTATTTTAATTGTGGAGAAAAAAGGAAAATTATTTTGAGAAATAAAACAATGTGTCTTGATTCAATTCGATTGTTTATTGTTATCACCTAATTTATAATAAATTAATAAGTATTTCCAGGGTTTTAAGAAAAAAGAAAATGTCATATTTATAGGACTTTTGTCGTATTTTTTATATAAATGTATTTGCCCACTTCTTTCAGGATATCCCCTATTGTCCTAACTCGTTTTATTTTATAATTTCATCTTCTAAAATGAAGATAAATAGTCAATTAACCTATTTAATAGGTACAATAAAAAAATTAACGTTTCGGGTGCCAAGTTATAAATTTAAACCCACTTTAACTTTATTTTTATTGCAGAAAATAAATATCTTAAGGTATAGAGGGTACAACCAAAAGTATGTTTTTTTTAAATAAAACACCCTGTATATTGTATTAAAATTAAAAATATCTTATAAAGAGCTTTAAAAATACTTCATATCCTGGGCATACAAGCAGAACCCTTTAAGCTCCACTTTTTGACAAATGAGGATAACCTCATCCATAAGTCTATACAGTCTTTTCGCTTCAAGCAAATAATATAATCGTTTAAGCAGGGCGGGTAGTCCATAAGGTCTATTAGTTAAGGACCCACGCTTAAACGACTATTTGCTTGAAGCGAAAATATTGTATAGACTTATAGGTAAGGTTATCCATACTTTGTCAAAAAGTGAACTGCTTGTAAGCTCCACGATATAATATAAACATAATATTATTTGGCTTTTTCTCCAGAATAAAATTAAAAAATTTATTAAAATGTTAAATAAACTTTTTAATTTTATTCTGGAGAAAAGCCAAATAATATTTTGTTTAAATTTAATCTTCCAGAAAACAAATAAAGTATAAAACACGATATAATATGTCTAAACAAAATATTATTTGGCTTTTCTCCAGAATAAAATTAAAAAGTTTATTTAACATTTTAAGAAAAATTAAAACTTTTATACATTATGAAGAACTATTCTGCTCTTACACAATATAATAAAAGTTATTATTACTTTAAAAGAAATAAATATAATGAAATATTCAATATTAAGTTACTTACAATACAAAGGTTTCAATCTATAAACAAAGATTCATTAGCACTCTGTTGAAATAATTTTAATGCAATAAAATAAAATGTTAACAAGACGCCAGACGAGAACTGGGCCAATGTGGCCAGATGTGGTAAACTATTTACCATATTTTTGAGACGCAACCATTGGCCCAGTTCTCGTCTGGCGTCTTGTTAAGATTTTATTTTATTGCATTAAAATAATTTCAACCGAGTGCCAATGAATCTTTGTTTATAGATTGAAACCTTTGTATTGTAAGTAACTTAATATTGAATATTTCATTATTTTATTTCTTTTAAAGTAATAATAACTTTATTCTATTGTGTAAGAGCAGAATAGTTCTTCATAATGTATAAAAGTTTTAATTTTCTTAAAATGTTAAATAAACTTTTTAATTTTATTCTGGAAAAAAGCCAAATAATATTTTGTTTAAATTTAATCTCCCAGAAAACAAATAAAACATAAAATACTTTATAATATGTCTAGCTTTAACAGTCTAAGGGGCCGGCTACGATAAGTTGCAGCAAGCGGAGAGTGTGGAAGCACTATGTTAAATAAAAATCTGTTGCCTCTGATCTTTATGTTAGGATATTCCACTTAACGGTATAACGCTCTTATATTTGTCGCTCTCTGCTCGCAGCTTGACGCTTGGTATCATAGCCTAAGTAATATAGCCTAATACACATTTAAAATGATTCTTTCCAATTGGGGGATACCATATTTCCCAAACTTTTAAATATATTAAACCTATTAAAGGTGGTATTTTCACGGACTCTTTAATATACAGTGTGTCCGGAAAGGGGAGGTCAAACATAGTAGGGGTGATAGAGTAAGCCAAAATAATGTTAGTACATTCATATAAAATAGGGAGATATTGACCTTTAAAGTTGGTATAAAAAAACCTATTTCAATTATAACTTTTAAACTGTTGCCCAAGTACCAATGATATTTGAGCAACTAAATATCTTCATGCTAGTGCTTCTTTCCATAAGAGCTTTTTTCCTTTGGATATTTTTTTTAGGCTTTAAACTAAAAGTTCAATAGGCGATCGCTAAAAAATCGATTTGGGAAATAACAGACACTCTAATATAGTATATTTACTTCATGCATATTTGCACGCATATATCAAGTTTTTATGTTGCATAAAATCAACTCCCTACTAATTACATATTTTGAAGCTGCATAATTAACCCAACAAATTTATATTTTTATTTGTTTTGTAAAATAAAAATGTATAATTTGACACCCAGTACCGGTACAGTTAAAAAATTAAATAATACCTGTTTTAATAACTAAATTATTTAAAACAACTGCACCAACAACTAATGTTATTTATTTCTTGAGAGCGTCACTCTAAAACCACTATAAATCCCTGGCGTTGAGCACAGGGCGTCAATATATCGTCGTAGATGCGACTAGCCGTAGAATTAAAATTTTCGAAATTTTCGTGACTAAACACGGTTGCGGCTTCAACAAAAGTGTGGACCAGCTTCAGCAAATTGTCAATGGTATTATTTAAAGCTGAAGTAAACTGCTGTAGAATCACTAGGTCTTCCAAAACAGCGGCTTTAGTTAGACACGTGAAGAACGGTAGAGAGTCGGTAAAGGAGAAAGGGCATTGGTATATTCTTTCTCTGATGGTGTAAGTTTTGGCCAGGTTGAGGTTTGCTGGTTCTGTGTAGTTCTGCGTGGTGTACTCGGTAAAGGTGTTTGTTATTCCGGTAAAAATGGCAGTTAGGTTACTGATGGCGCTTTGTGATTCTTTGTTAAGTTCATGGACTGCTGTGAAAGCACAGGTGCTAATGTCAATTTCTGCAAGAAAAAAACAGTGTTTTTAATATCATTTTTTTGTGGTAATTTCCTAGAAACCTACGGCAACCCCGGTTTTGACAAAATTTGGTATGTTGTCATCTTCAGACTTAAAATTTAAACTAATCCTATTTTTACTATATTTCCCATTCTTCTTGCACACAATTCTTGATTTAAAACTAACGTGTCACAAAATATTTGATTTTCACCTTTTAAAACCCCGTTTTTCTAAGTTTTTTACATTATATTTGCATACTTGGATAATGCCGCAACCATACATGCACATAGAGCTTATGGCACACTGGGATTGAAATGATTCAAAGTAAAGCTATGCAATTTAATGCAAAAATAATGTAAAATACGTAGAAAAACGTGATTTTAAAAGGTGAAATTCAAATATTGTGTATATAGTGAAAATAGGATTAGTTTAATTTTCAAATTTGAAGATGGATACCTCGAGAACAAAACGTTTATGCCAAAAAATTCTTTCAGTTTTGTTATCAGCGCCCCAAAAACTCCCGTATACCAAAATTCGTCAAAATCGGAGTTGCCGCAGGTTTCTAGAAAGTTACCTTTTTTTACCAGACGCGCAACTAGGAATTTTAAAGTATTTTATTGAAAAACTGGGACCCACTATTGGCCTCCAGAGGGACACTTTGGTAAAGAAAAAGTGAATTTTAAATTCTTAGTTTAAACAGTTTAAGCCAGTTGGTAGACCAAGCATTACACCGGGTGTTAATTATGAAAAAATTTATGAGAGAAAACAAAAAAACCCTGTATGTTTTTTAATATCCCATATCTAAAATTTAACATAAAAATAGACATTTTTTTTTTAATATCATATTTTTATTTATTTATGTTTTACATTTTTTTGCTTTATTTTTAAATTTTTGTATTTACAAATATTTAAAATACTTTGACATTAAAACAAATCGTTTATTAAAAGCAGGTAAATTATGTAAAAAGGTGTAAAACATGAATAAAAAAATTAAATAAAAAAATGTTTGGTTATTTCATGTGAGAGACAATTTAGATTTGGTATCCTTATAACAGGTAATATGGCTCATTACCCACGGCAATTACCCAAGCTCATGGCCATTACCGACGCTCATTACCCACATTCATTACCCACTACCGGCAGCATTTAAACATTCCACTATAGGATTCGGCACCCGTCTTACTCCTGATTGGTCAAATTTAAAATATAATAATGGCGTCATATTTGTTGATATGTGTGGTGCTGAAAACCGTAGAACAATGTTCAGGCGGTGCTGAAATACAGAGCGAAATGTTGGAACTTCCTCTTCTTTTTTGAACTTAGCCCGATAAAGAAAATTATCAACTTTAATTAACTCCTCCATTCTAAAGTAGGTAATACAATAATTAATAATACATTTTAATTAATAGCTGAATATAAGCTCTAAATATTACTATATTTGTTTACATAGAAAAGCTAAATTAGGAATGAAAAGAATAAAAAACAAAATGCGTCATACGCTCGCACATTGTACTACGGCTTTCGGCACCGCGCATTTCGATAAAATGTGGCGCCATAATGAACTTGACCAATCAGGAGTAAGACGGGTTCCGAATCCTATAGTGGAATATTTAAATGCCTACCGGCATAGGGTGCTTTAAAGATGCATAAATACGATAAGCAATATGTTTTCGACGACCTTGTTTCCTAAATACAACTCTTTAGGCAAGGTCACTTTTTTATCATTTATGTATCAAAAGAAGATCTCGACTTACCCTGGTCGTATGCTTGATGTCTCATATCTTCAATACGTTGAAAATATTGAGTCTGTATATCGTTTATGTATTTCATATATTCTTGACCTCCTAAACTTTTAACTGCCCTCGTGAATTCTTGTGCTAGATCCACCGTTCGATCCAGCTGGTCTATGGCGGCTTTCTGTGCTGCTTCCACGATTGTTTCTATATTGAGTATGTATGTATTGTAATCGTATATATCTTTGTAGGACAGTCCCAATGTAAGTAAAGTTTCTTCAAAAGTTTGGTCGTATATTTCACCAACTGGCGATGCCTACAAATAACAAGAATATTGTATGACCTTGACCTTTATTGTCTTTTTTGTCTAATCACTAAAAATAACCTTTTTGGATCAGATGGCGGGATGGAGGAAAAAAATACCGCCTAAGAATTGAAAATGTTTGTCAAACAGTGAAGCACAGAGGAGGTAATGTCTTACTATGGGGGTGTATGTTAGCCAATGGGACAGGCAATTTGGTCTTTATTGTTGGTATTATGAACCAACATGCCTACTAAAACATTATAAGGAATAATCTAAACCCAAGTGTTAAAAGCTTGGTCTTGAGGGTAGTTATTTATTCCAACAAGATAACGATCCCAAGCACACTGCAAGGCTTGTACGTGAATGGATAAGCCACAATGTCCGCCAGCAACTTCACACACCACCCCAATTACCGGACGTTAACCCAATAGAACACCTGTGGGAGGAATTAAAGCGTCGCAGGAGAAAACATCAAGTTAGAAATAAGGAAGATCTCAAAAACAAAATAAGACAAGAGTTGGAGAAAATTCCGCCAGAAGTTACAAGAAAGCTTGTATTTAGTCTCCCAAAAAGGATTAATGCAATCATTAAAGTAAATGGTTACTGTACAAAGTATTAGACCTGAAGTATTAAACAATTTTATAATAAAAAATACTACTGTATGGAGACTTTTTGACTTTATTTTTTGTTAATAATACTATTTAATTCTTCATTGTTTAAATAAAGTGTTATAAAAGACATCAGTTTTGTTTTTAACTCCTAAAGGGACTGCCGATATTTACTATTTGTTGTATCTTGTACAGGAGCTAAGTTATTTCGTGTGTAGAGCTGGGACACCCTGTATGTAAATTGTATGGAAAGATATATATATATATATATATATATATATATATATATATATATATATATATATATATATAGCACATTTTTAAGTTTTTAGGCCCACTTGATTTTTTTAGTGTCATTTTTAATGATGCATCTAAGTGGCCATAATTTGGTCATATTTAATCTAAGTAGCCCAGGTGATGTTAGAAAAATACAATCGGAAAGTTATAGTGACTAGCATGAAAGATAGGAATAAAAATTGGCAAAATGACGTTTTCGTGTCTAACTATTATTTTTTAAATGGCAACCCTTTTTAGACAGCACTTTTTAAAATAAGAATTTTTTTGAAGAATTTAACGATGCCAATTTATTTACGATCAGATTAAAAATAAGTACATAATGAAAGATCACGGCCACCTATGTAGATACAATATTATAAATGGTTTTCAAAAAATGTCAAATTTATGTTTAGAATTGTCTCAGAAGTACAACAATATTAAAATATACAGGGTGTTCTAATAAAAAAGCTGAAGTAATTTCCGGTAAAACCAGAAGTAACCGAAAAATAAGTAATATGCGAAAATCCTTCTTTTTAATACCACTTTACCTTTGGGAGTTATGACTTATCTTATAGATTCTGACATCCGGTATTTTATTGCATTCATTCAATAACTCATAAAAAAATATTTAAAAATATGATACTAACTGCAACAACAGCACGCAAAATATGACTAAGAAATGTCCTGTGTGCCCTAAAGGGTTTAGAAAAGTATCAGGATGAGGGCGCTAAATTGCCAATGCAACGCTGCCAGGTGCCTAATTTTATGCTAATTATGCTAATGTAAACAAGGTCTGCAATTTGACATATCATAAGAATTCATAGTGACAGCTAAGCTCACACGAAATATTTTTTGGAAAAGGAAGTGGTGGTCAAGTTGTACCTCATTTTGAAAGTCTAATCATTTTTTGGATTTGAACAACTTTTGGTTCAGTACTTTTTAAATTTTAAAATCCAATAATATCGTCTTCTATGTTATAACTTGCCCTGTTTATAAAACATTTTTAAATTATTACATGTTATATGGATTTTTGCTGTGATCCTGCTTTTAAAATCTGCACCAGAATTGACTGAAAATATTTTTAGCTTAAAATTACCTTAAATTGCTCGTTATTTACAAAATAAACCTAATGTGGCAATTATTTTTGGTAAAGATAAAAAAAGTATGTTTATAAACAGGGGTAGTCATAATGTACAAACCGATATTAAAAATTATATCGTGGAGGTTTGGGCCCTTAATATTAAGATGTCTATTTTATATAGATTTTTCGGTTAACCCGTTTGCTAGTTATATGCTAACATATTTTTAAAAATTGTTACATTATTATCGCCTCATATTTATGAACAACAATAAAAATACCAGTTAGCGTGACATAACGTTGTCATTTTGAAATTTAGTGCTTTATTATTATCAAAAAATCGTAAAGCGAAAAGATTAACCATGAGTTATACTACTGAAGAAAAAGTATTGATGATTAAATGGTACTATCAAGAAAAAGTTGCCAAAAGGTGTCAGACATGTTCGCTGCTCAGTATCCGAAAAGACCGATACCCGGAAAATCAACAGTCGATAGGACTATCAAAAAATTTGAGACTAAAGGCACAATGAAAAATAACTGCAGATGTAAATCTAGAGAGTATCAAAGAGAAGAAAATGTAAGAGATGATGGAGACTTGGCAATTTTATTGCACTTGGAAGAAAATGAAGGGAAGGTGAGTAAAAGGAAACTTCGGGATATTATAGGAAAAAAAAATCGGAAACACTTCTCCGGATTTTGAAAGGTATAAATACATTTCATACAAATATGAAAAAGACATCACTAGCTAAAAGCAAAAAGGTATTTTTCTTTTTGTACCTATTTTTTTAGTATCTAGGTTGTTTTAATTGCCTTTAAAGATAAGCCAGTTTTTAAATTCCTATAAGAATGAACTTTGGTATTTGCTAGAAACAGTCACCACAAATGAAGAATATTTGGACCATGATTCTGATTAAGGCGAGGAAACCAAGCATAAATTAGTTAATGTTTCTCCTAACCAGGTGACTATTGAATCTTAAGACTCGGAATCGGAATGTGATGAACCAAATTGTGACCAAGGAGATGCTGGAGCTTCTAAATTAGACGTCTAAACAAATTTTGAACCTTGGGCCAGCAATAGTTTGCGTTTTATGGGTAAAGATAAGTAAAATCGATAAAAAAAAACTGTCAACGCTACCTAAACATACCAAAACCAGATCTTATAATATTATTAAGGTTTTACCACGACCAAGTCTTGATACGAAGAAGTTGACAACTCCAGTAGAAATTTAAAAATACTTTTTTCCGAAAAAAATATTACTATTGTTTT
This sequence comes from Listronotus bonariensis, assembly GCA_014170235.1. Taxonomy (NCBI): domain Eukaryota; kingdom Metazoa; phylum Arthropoda; class Insecta; order Coleoptera; family Curculionidae; genus Listronotus; species Listronotus bonariensis. Next base: position 104,101 of record JACEGR010000419.1, read on the forward strand.
AAATACCAATTAAATTAATTAATAGAATTTATTTTTAATATAAATTATAACTTTGTAAAACAGAAAGAAATAACTGACTTTCTTGTCTTCCATCACAATCGGTCTCAGGGACCAACGCGACTTAACTATCCAAAATTTTTCACGCGGCTAATGTAGGGTTAAGCATGTGAGTTGGTAAAATTTTTCAGGTCAACAATTTAAGAGTTTTGCATAAACAAAAAATATTTTAAAAAAGGTTAGTTGCGATGATAGACCTCTTAATATTAAGGTCTTACGATAGTTTTTTGACCCAGTCTATTTTAAATCGTTTTTTAATACTAGAAATCCACAAATTTGGCCTTACCCGGTCCTTGTTGAGGGACCCTGTATACCATTATTACACTAACTATTTAAAACTATCTAACACACAACCAAATATTTACCTTAGTCAAGTAAAGAGTAAGGCACAACACAAAAGTTGTTTTTACGTTCATTTTTGCACACCGTTGCTGTTATTTGCTATCACTCAAAACTCGAAATTTAGCAGAAAAACGCCTATTTACATATATTTATACCTATTTGGTGCGCGTGCACTGATTTTTTCTTTAAATTATATTATATATTCAAGTACTTAATAAATAAACAAATTTTAATTGATTTAATCTGGCCTCTAGTACTACATTAATGTACGGGTTTTTATTTAGAAATTTTTACGTATTTATATTAAAACCACGATTGAGTACCTGAACTTGCCGCCAGGGAAACAGGTTAAAAGTCCTCTGGATACCTGGAAACGCAGAAATCGAAGGCAATAAGAAAGCAGATGAACTTTGCAAAATATTAAACACTTGAGACTCAAAACGTGATGAAAACAATTGACCATGTATGTAATGACTTGCAAAAGATAGAAATGCTACTTTTCTGACTTTTCCTTTAATTTCGCGGGAGGAAAATTAATTTTCCTTTTTGGGATTTAAAATAAAGTAAATGTCTCAAAAATGTGATTTTTAAAAGTGTCATTTTTCTAACTTTTCTTTCATCCCATGGGAGAAAAGTTAATTTTCCTTTCGTGGAATCTAAAATAAAGTAAAAGAAACCCAAGCAACTGTCGCAAAAATTCAATAATTTGGTTTTTGAAAGTGTAATTTTTCTGACTTTTTCGTTTATCCCACGAGAGGAAAGTTAATTTTCCTTCTGTGGGATCATAGTAAAATAAAGTACATCCATGGTAGTTCCCAATAATTTAGATTAAAGGTCGGGCCACACATAACCGCACCGAGCCCGATTTCACGGTGATTGAGGAAAGTGGGGCAAATTAATTCGGAAATATTCATCCATATGCCTAAAAAAATAGGAAAAAACATTTTTTCAAGCTAAAACATATTTTTCTACTTATCTCTGTTTCTTTTTATCCAAACTTTTAGTGTAGTATAGGTAAATTTTTACATAACTGCACCAATACCCTACAAGACCCGCACCGTAGCACGACCGTGTCTCGATGCGTTATGTTTACATTTTTAATTTTGACATTGATGCATCGTACGGTCTGAGACATGCCCAGTCAATGAAATCATACGTGGATCGGATAGTCGTATAGCGCCGATGTTCCCCGAGCCAAGCTTTGAGTTTACCCAGCGTTATCTTTTATTTCAGTTCATTACGTATAATAATAAAGAGTAAGTAATTTAAGGTTAGTTTTCGTAAACATACAATACAAGGAAAAGATATTTAATAAGTATTAAAAAATATAAAATTAATTTTATTGTTACATCTTGTGAATAATATGTAAGTAAAACTTATGAATACATTGTTATTTTTTGTGTGTGGTATTTGGTCGGGGGGCTCTATTCCACTATTCATAAGCGCCTTTTTGTTTGCGTTTTATTAGTTTTTTCTTTATTTCCTCTAGGCTCTTATGAAAACAAAAGATATTCGTTCGTGCATAGCCAACTTCACAAATTGGCGCACAACACCGCATTAAAATTTAAAATATGACAGATTTGTCAAAGTCAAGCATACTTTTCATCCTATGCAAACTCATAAATAGTAAAGTTTGATACCTAATTTTGATTTTATTACTAAAGTTAAAACTCATTTAAAAGAATCCAAAGATCTTTGCGGTGTAAACTAGGCTATCAGTCAGTAGGTAGCTAACCCACAATACACGAAAGATATAGGTTAGAACATTTTATTACCGTTTTATGAAAAATATTAAATTTGTTGAAAATGATGTTTTCCACTGTAAACAACGTATTGAAAATGCTTTGGTTTATTACCTAGGGATAGTTTTCTTTGTCTAAATATGAGGCATCAAGTAAGGTAGAAAAAAGGTGAGTTTAAATGTCTTATATTTATATTTGTGTCCCTTTAAAAATTTTGATATTTTTAGCTTCTAAAAGAGATTGCAAGAAACATATAGTCCTTTAATGACAAGGCAACTAACCCAGGAACCCCATGAAATGCATCAAAACTTAAGACCATGTTTAGATAACAGACAAAGAAGGTCCTACAAAAATACCCCATAAAATTTTGCCCAAACACTGATTAATAACTTGCCTATTGTTAATTTTAAAATGAGTGCACTTGAATATGGAAAGGTATTATTTCATTGCTCTTTTAAATGGAAGAACAAAAGCAGCTGTGAGTAAAATTTGCATTAAAAGTATACTAATATTTTTATAAAATTATTTCAATTATCCATGAGATACCGTCCCAGTTTCTTTAAAAAGATATTCAATTTTACTTTTTGTATTCGTGTCTCTTCTTCCTTTTACCAGTTCACAGCTCGAAAACCCTTACGTAACTAAACCTAACCTAAACCAATGATCTTTTCATAGGAGCAATATTCTCTTTTACTTAATGGCTTTTAATCTTTCTTTTATAATTTATATACTCTACAATGTCCTAAGTTAACCCTGCTAATGCTAAAAGTTAAAATAATGCTCATTAAACTCGTATTAATGTTTAGAGAAAAATCTACGTTTGCTTATTTAAACCTGAAATTTGTATTTTTTTATTTGTAGGTTACTGCCAGATTGTAAAATTATTTGTACTATACGGAAAACACTAGAAAGTGTCTGGATTTAATTGGTTTTTCAAGCTGGTGTATTATTTAGGAAATATATTTTATATAAACTGGGAGTATTTTCAAGAGCTTACCTGCATAAATATTCCAGGACAAAAACTTAGTGTTTATATAAACAACGTTTATATACTCTAATGTACTTTTTTATTGTAAACCTAAGAATTAAAATAAAGGCAAAAAAATAATATTGATTGTTTTTATTATTTTTTACAAATTACAAAAGCTTGGTAATTTATGTGTTGAGTCATGTTGGGCATTATTATTTTGATTATTATCGATCATTTGATATGATTCTTGAACTATTATGCAATTTTGACTTCTGGAATGGTCCTAAGGGATATTCATAGTCTTCTAGAGTCCTACAAATAAAATTATTATTATTAAATGAAAAAAGAAAACAACTAGCAATAAAAGGTTTTGATAATTTAGGTACTCTTTGTTTAAAATCATGCAAGTAACAAATGTGTTTTGCTATCTTTGGGTACCTATTTATTTCAACTAATAATAATTACCGATATGTACTGACAATTTAAAGTAATTCTCTTGAAAGGGAGCAACTATGATTTTGCCCAATATCAAAAACATTCCCATTCTCACTATATTCCCCCGTCTTTTTGCACAAAATTTCTTAATATAACAGTAAGTTAGAACATACTATTTAATTAAGCAGCAAAAAAAAAAATAACCAGCCCCTTTTTTATTAGTTCTGTGCCCCTGTATATCAAATTTGGTCAAAATGGGGGTTGCTCCAACTTTCGAGACGATTACCCAATTTGCATAAATAAGACAAATATTTTTTAAAATATTACCTTTTTGAACTAAAAAGAAATTTACCATAAATGTTTTTTTCTAAATAGGTATGAGTTTACTTTAGTTTACTTACCTTAAGTAATATTTTAATGTAGTTTGCTAATCTCCATTTCCAGTCTTTGTCCTAATCTAACATTCCGTACAAGTAGGTACGTAACACTCAATAAAGGCCTTCTTTTAGAAAGTATAAATGGAAGATGGTAAAAAAGTTATATGCAATAACTTGTTAGTTACTTTTCCAAAGCAATAAGTAATTTTTGATAGTTTTTCTTTTCAATCTATATTTTGACAACTCACATATTAAATTTTACTCCAAATGAGCTTCAGGCTACCGCTTTCACGCTCTTTTTTCGCTTTTGCGCCGACGGAGCTGCAGGAGACGGCTTCACGAACCCTTTTTGGTTATAGGTTATGTGATTTAGAAACTATTTTGCTTACAAATGATTATTCTGGCTGCGGAGGACAATGTTAATTATTTATTTGCTTCTTGTATTTCAATTAAAGTGTATACTTTGTTTTTAATAGCTTAGTTAACTGATTTTTTCAAGTTTAATTTCACTTTAAAGGAATTTTAGGTTATGTTATGACTTTGAATTTTGTCAGATGTCAGTTGGTAATGCAGATTTCTGTTTTATGACCGCCTGTTTTAAAAAACAAGTGAAGGTTATTCGTTCGTTAAAAAAACAGATGAAGGTTATACGCTCCCGGAACGAATACGTTCAGCGAACGAATGAGTTCAATTTAGTGGAATTGAGGCCCGGCACGATGCGGTAATATTAAGTCTACGGCATTTGATTAGAACGGAACAACGGTGGTTATGTGTGGCTAAACCTTAAAACTGCGTTATCTTATTTGTGAAGGTTTATTTTACAATTAGGTGTTAGTTAAAGCGTAATAATTGACCTTTATTTCTGCAGTTTGATTTAATACAAAACTTTTGCACCACATCCTCCTACGTTTTACCAGGGAAACGCAGGGCCACGGACTCGTTGCGGTTATGTGAGGCCCGACTTTGAGAAAGAGTAGCAGAAACGACGACGGCATTAAAAACAATGTTTTATTGTTCAGCGACGTTTCGATCCAGTACTTAGATCTTTTTACGCCTCCAAATATCACATCAATTGCCAATATTAATGAAATGGCAAATAATTTCTCATAATTCTGGAACATTAAATTTTTGTTTGTTATAATATGAATTCACAAGGAGGTTGTTTTAAAATGATTTTTAGTGATATATCAATAGTCGTAGAAAAAGTATAGTATGCAACTTGCAAGGAATACTCGTGGGAAATGAGTAACATATTGCGCTTTTCCCATAATACAGTGTGTCTCAGGATAGGTGTTACAAGAGGACAAATGAACCAAACATTTTTATTAGTTTTGGACCATGCGCCAGCTTTCCCAAAATTTCGTTTTAAAATTTAAACATTTTTGGTCCATCTGTCCTCTTATAACACCCAGAGTTTCTTTATGAGAAGGGTTTTAGACATAAGCAAGACCGGGGATAGCTTTTGTCAGGGACGTGAGGGTGTGAGAATTACGATTTCGGTTGGCAGTTCTGTTCAAAGTTGGTAGCATTATCAGCTGATAACAGAGCCGTGCCTTGTCGAAGCTTTGTTTGGTAAAAACTGTGGAAATTTGCTATTTTCATTTTGGTTGTATATTTTGCAAGGATTTCTAGTTGTTAATGTTTTTGGTTAGTTTAGAGACTTATTATTGGTTCGGACTCGTTTTATTTTAGAGATTTTAATAGTGTTTAGTCGAATAGTTTTCAGTCATTCGTGTTTTTATATACATATGATACTGATGAGTGTCCGCTAATTAATGGTACACAGAAAAACCACAGATTTCTTATGCGAAAATACCCATTTAGGATTTAAACAAACATACCTATATCCAAAAGTTAATGATAAGGAAGATACCGGGGTGTTAAAGGGATAGAAATATTTTTATTCGTGCATTTCGATAATTTCTGATGTTTTAAACATTTTAATAAAACTCGGTATCCAGGAGTTTTTAGCTATCAGCTATTTATATCTGAGCAGTTGTAATTATAGCTAATACGATGTTATTGAAGGTACATACTTTCGGGTGCACTGAACAACTAAAACGTGAATACCTTAAACACAGTTGTCAAGACCGATTCTTACTAAGTATACCTTTTTTGTGCAGAAAACATAGAGGAGCTTACTAGTTTACATACATACAGAGTAGTAACAAAAAATTGGGTGGTTTTAGGGAATTTTAAGTAGTGTACCCATCGCCCTCTAGTCTACACACAAAAATTAATATTCGATCTGAAAAGCTAATGTTTAAAAACCCCGAGATACCGTTTTATTAAGATATTTAAAAACGGGGGAAACAATTATCGAAATAAATTTACTTTTTCTTTTTACTATGACACCCCCGTATCTTCCGTATTATAATAAACTTTTGGATATTAGGTATGTTTGGTTAAATCTTAATATTTTGGCATAAGGAATCTGTGGTTTTCTGTATACCCTTCATTAGCGGACACCTTGTATACAAAGTTTTTAAAATGGCTTTTGACTTACGGAACCATGGAAAATGTTTTTTCAATATTTAAACCACATTTATGTTTTCGTTTTAGGTTATGCCTATTAAAATAATCCAATAAATTTTGTTTACAACATACAGTTCTTTTTGTTTTCCCGTTAATTCTACGCCACTGATCTGTCTAAAATCAAACATGGCCGAAAATGGCCCGACTTGACGTCACAGCCGCGCTAGCCAATATGGCGAATGTCGTGACCTTATCTCATCAATCGACTTTGATAACACCCATCCTGGGACACAGTTTATATAACGTTGGCTTGAGGTTTCTGTTAATCAAGCAACAACAAATGTTTCAAGAAAGTATGTAGATAATGAAACATGTTGTAAGTGTCGTCCATATTTACCATGAATACCCTTAGGGAAAAAAGCTCAGCTGATACTGTCAATGGCATTAAGCCTGATTTAGAAAGAAATCGTATAAAGTGTATCTATCATTTATATTTTTTTTATAAGAGAAAAAATAGCATATTATTTCTCTTCCCGTATTTTTAAGGGGTTCAAGATAGCCAATCAATGTATTTTAGCTCGGAAAATTTGAAAATCGTAACAAAAAAACAATCGCATGAAATAATTTAAAGGATAGTCAATAGCCTATGTGGAATGCTTATTATTAAGTTTTATCTATTGTTATGCGTTGTCATTCTGACGTCAGAATATATTTTTATATACATTTATATTTACCACCTCAGTTTTATAAATCATCTTTAAAATTATATTTTTGTATTAGTAAAGTACACCTGTACTGAAAACAAAAAGTAAATAATTTTTAAGTATACAGCGTGATTCAAAAACATATGCCATCGCTTAAGGGGAGATTCCTTAGCCAAAAATAAGACAAAAATGTCATATGAACATGGGCCCGCAAATACTTTGTTTCCAAGATACAGGGCGTTTAATTTTTATAATTTTTCTTTTTTTTTAATATTTTTTAAATTACGCCAGCAATTTGGCTAAAATTTGGGACATAAGGTACATTTATTAGTAGGCATATTTTGATCATAAAGAATTTGCTATATTTTTACCAGAGGCGTACTTGTGGGGTAAAAGCAACATTTTTTTAATTAAAACATGTACCCCACTGATTTTAATAAATTTTGATAGCGCAATTAAATACTTTACTAAATTCTTAACAAAACTTGTCTCTTAGCATTTTTTCAAAGTTCGTTTGGTTTTCGGGATATTTACGATTTTAATACGGGCTGCAGCTACTGACCTCCATCTACGTTAAGTTATAAAAGTCATCAAAGAGTGCCTTAATTTAAAAAAAAGAAAAAATAACCTGCAATTTAACTTAAAAAGTGGCTAAATGAGATGCTGCAAATGTCCTCCTTCAGCTTCGTTGCATGCTCTTAGTCTTGGTCCTAAAGATTTGCGTACTTTTGCGCAAATAGTACGATTTTGTCTTATTGTTTCAAATGCCCCCTCTATACTTTGTAACAATTCCTGCCTCGTATTCACGACTCTTTTGTAAACAATTTCTTTAACATGTCCCCAGAGATAAAATTCTAAGGGATTGATGTCTGGTGACCTCGGTGGCCATGCGACTGGTCCTCCACGACCAATCCAGCGAGGACCATACGCTTCATTTAAAAATCTTCTTTCTTCAGCCGCAACATGTGGTGGTGCTCCGTCATGTTGGAACCATAATCTGTTATTGTTTCTTAGATAAAGTGGAAAATATCGGGCAATTTGTTTATTAAAAAATTGAGGTAAGACGCTCCATTTAATTTATTCGGTAGAACTACAGGTCCGATGATTTCATTTCCAACAAGTCCAGCCCAAATATTTAAAGAAAATTGATGTTGGAAATTTGTTGCCTGCAAAGCGTGAGGGTTTTCTTCTTCCCATGTATGATTATTATGAAAGTTTATAATGCCTCTTCGTGTGAAAGATGCCTCGCCAGTAAAAAGTACATATTTAGAAAAACTTCGGTCATTTTGCAGCTAATTGAGAAACCATTGGCAAAATACTTGTCTAGTGCCATAATCGCTGGGTAAAAGTTCTTGTACCCTTGTAAAATGTTATGGTTTTAGTTGTTGTTCTTGCAAAATTCGCACTACCGAATCTTGAGAAATGTTTCCTAGTTCATTGGAAATTATTCGGTTACTGATATTAGGATCACGTTCTACCGAATTTAGTACTGCTTCTTCAGCTTGAACTGTAAGACGAAATCTTGAACGCCCAAAATTAGCTTTTACAGGTTTGAGAGAGCCAGTTTCTCTTAAACGCCTTACGTTGTACTCAAAAATGATTTTACTAGGGGCTCTTCGTAGCGGGTATCTCTCAGCATAAAGTCTGACGGCGTCTCTTGAATTTTGTCTGGTTTCACCATAAATTAACAACATAACTGCATCTTTAATGAGTTAGAACAAAAATTTATGATAAAAACAATAGTGGTAATACAATAGCCAATTTGTCAAATTTAAAGCAATTGTTAAAGTGTTGTTTTTATTTCAAAGCCTTCTTTGATGTTTTATAGCTTAACGTAGGTGGAGGTCAGTAGCTGCAGCCCGTATTAAAATCGCATATATCCCGAAAACCAAACGAAATTCTAAAAAATGCTTAGTGACAAGTTTTGTTAAGCATTTAGTAAAATATTTAATTGCGCTATTAAAATTTATTAAAATCAGTGGCGTACATGTATTAATTAAAATAATATTTTGTGTCTGCCCCACAAGTACGCCCCTGGTAAAAATATAGCAAATTCCTTATAGTCAAAATATGCCTACCAATAAATGTACCTTATGTCCCAAATTTTAGCCAAATCGCTGGAGTAGTTTTAAAAATATTAAAAGAAAAGAAAAATTATAAAAAATTAAACGCCCTTCATCTTGAAAACAAAGCATTTGCGGATCCATGTTCATATGACATTTTTGTCTTATTTTTGGCTAAGGAATCTCCCCTTAAGCGATGGCATATGTTTTTGAATCACCCTGTATCTTAGTTTTTCTATTGTCCTATATTTCTATCAAAAAATAATATACAATTTTTTAACAGCGCACCATATTTTTGAATATTAACTTCAAATTCCGCTAAAACGCCACTAAAAGAAGTAAAAAAGAGTATGTAAAGTCCGCGCGTTTAGTAAAGATGCCACCGACGTCATCATTATCTACGCGAAATCTTCTGTAACTCTCTTTTAATCGCGGTTTCGAGGGCTTCGTATCGTTACCTAGGAAGTAGGCACTTTAAAGATTTGATTTTAAAAATAAATTACATTTTAAATACGGGATGAGGGAATACGAGGAGATGTTGCGCAGAAAATGGTGACGTCGGTGGCCTCTTTACTAAACGCGCGGATCCTACCAAATTGCAATAAACTTTGTAACTTTATCACTGCATCTTAAAAGTTATGACATTTAGGACATAAGTTTATTTAAACTTTATTTTCTTAAAATCGCCTAAGGATTATACATTTTTATGTAATAAATTATACATTTTTATGTAATAAATGGTTTTTTTTTCAGAAAATCAATGGCAAGATGCTTCTAAATCTTAAAAAGGAAGATATTCTCGAGTACACGGGAGGAAAAGTCGGTCCCAGCCTGAAGATCTACGATCTTGTTCAGCAGCTCAAGATCAAAGTGAACCCGGCGCAGTTGCGTCATATGAACATTAAAGCAAATATCAAAAAGATTTTATAGTGCCTAAATAAGTAGAGTGAATTAAAAATTGGGCCATTTTACCTTGAAAGTGATGAAAGGAAAAACAACTGAACAAAAATAAATCACATTGGTGCGAAAAAGTCAGTAGCCATGGAAACAAAAGAAAATAAATAATGATAGGGGCGTTTTCTTCATTTGTTTTTGCTTACGTCATGCTCAAAATTAAAATGGCCTGATATTAGCTAGGTGATAAGTCTTAGCCTGATATTAGTTGGGGTAACATATATATTTATAGTAGAATGGAAGTATTTTTTTAATGATCTTTATTTATTTAGATGTTTTAATGCATCTAGCCACAAATACTTTAAAGCTAAATGGTAGTATTATTTTATTAGGTATATAAGTTTATAGTCAATGTTTCAAAATTACCATACACTAGTGTTTTTATTGATTTTGTGAACCGACAGATTTGACAGAAATTCTGGTAGCAAATATTATTTGAAAAACACTCCTTGCGCACGCATACAGTCGATTGACCTATATTACATCTTGAAAAGAGTTAATGATTTGATAATTACATACATCTTTTTCAAGTTCACAAGGTTCAGTTGACTCTTTGCGCTCCTGAAAATTGGATCAAAGCGTTTCAATCTCATTAAAACCACCAATACAGTTTTTTTTTTAAATAAAATAAATCCACTATAATATCCTAAGACATGTTTTACATTTTGGTGTGTTCAAATCAACATGGGACATACAGTTATATTCATTAAAAAAGTCGAACTGGGTTTTCATTTATCTTTCGCCACCCAATTTCAGCGATAAGGAAAAAGGATAGAAAAACACTTTTTGTATAAGAGTTTTATAGATTTTAATCTATTATCTTTTGAGCATAACATAAGAAAAAATGAACATCAAAAACTCTATAAAAATGGAGAAATAATGTATACCTACCTACTGCTTTAAGGTGATACTGTAGATAAATATGTCTGGGATTATTCAGTTTTAAATGGTATTATTTCCGAAACTATTAAAGATTGATATATTAAATGTGGTATTTATGTAAACCTCTTCTATATTTTATACAGGGTGTTCCATAAAAAAAAAGTTTACCACTTTATTTTTCTTGAGTTTTTGATGTTCATTTGTTTCTCTTGTTATGCTTAAAAGATAATAGATAAAAATCTACGGCTTTCGCGGCCATCTTCTGCTAAACCTATGTTTTTGGGCTATTCGGCCGTCGTCGTAGATTTTGTTTCCTTGACGTTTCGCCAATGCGAGTGGTTGGCATCCTCAAAAGGTTCTACTTGCGTACTACGCTTAGTACTTTCTGAGAAGTAATCAAAATCCACGACGACGGCCGAATAGCCCAAAAACTTAAGTATAGCAGATCAAAATCTATTAAACTTTTATACAAGAAATTTTTTTCTATCCTTTTTTTCATATCGTTGAAATAGTGTGGCAAAATATAAATGACAACCCTGTACATGTATTAATAAGACCTAATCTACCATATTTTTACGTAAAACTGACAGTTTTTTGTTGGAGGAAATTAAATATCATAGGTTATCAATAAAAGAAAACATTGGCGTGCACTCGTTTTTTAAAATATTTGAGAGGCAATGTTTAACAAATTTTGACTGTCAGCAAAACATACTCCGTCAATTACACAGCCCCACAAAAAAAAAAGGTTGGTCCGAAGAACGAGACTATGGTATATTTATTTTTTGGGGTCGCTGAATCCGAATCTGGTGTCGGTTTAACCCCATCAGGTCATAGTTAAGGTCATTTCAAGGTCAAATCATTAAAATTCATCGAAAACAGACCACAAACGTGGTATCTTTATGTTTTTGGAGTCGCTGAATCCGGATCTGGGGTTGGTTTAACCCCATTAGGTCATGGTTAAGGTCATTTCAAGGTTAAATCATCGAAAACAGACCACAAACGTGGTATCTTTATGTTTTTGGAGTCGCTGAATCCGGATCTGGGGTTGGTTTAACCCCATCAGGTCATAGTTAAGGTCATTTCAAGGTCAAATCATTAAAATTCATCGAAAACAGACCACAAACGTGGTATCTTTATGTTTTTGGAGTCGCTGAATCCGGATCTGGGGTTGGTTTAACCCCATTAGGTCATGGTTAAGGTCATTTCAAGGTTAAATCATCGAAAACAGACCACAAACGTGGTATCTTTATGTTTTTGGAGTCGCTGAATCCGGATCTGGGGTTGGTTTAACCCCATCAGGTCATAGTTAAGGTCATTTCAAGGTCAAATCATTAAAATTCATCGAAAACAGACCACAAACGTGGTATCTTTATGTTTTTGGAGTCGCTGAATCCGGATCTGGGGTTGGTTTAACTCCATTAGGTCATGGTTAAGGTCATTTCAAGGTTAAATCATCGAAAACAGACCACAAACGTGGTATCTTTATGTTTTTGGAGTCGCTGAATCCGGATCTGGGGTTGGTTTAACTCCATTAGGTCATGGTTAAGGTCATTTCAAGTTCAAATCATCGAAAACAGACCACAAACCTGGTATCTTTGTGTTTTTGGGGAATCCGAATCTGGTGTTGGTTTAACCCCATCAGGTCATGATTAAGGTCATTTCAAGGTCGAATCAAAAAATTCATTGAAAATAGACCACAAACGTAGTACCTTTATGTTTTTGGGATCGCTTAATCCGAATCTGGGAGGGTCAATTTGACTACGGATTCGGATTTAGCGACCCAAAAACCTCCAAAATATCATGATATTTTGGTGTATTTACAATAACTTCTGATGATTTGACCTTGATCTTAACGTTGCAGGGTCAATTTGTGCATGGATTCGGATTCAGCGAACACTAAATCATAAATATACCATGACTGCGGTCTATTTATAGTAAAATTTAATGATTTGACCCTGAAATGGCCCTGACCATGAACTGATGGGATCAAACTGACCCGGATTTGGATTCAACGATTCCAAAAACATAAAAATACTACGATAGTGGTCCATTTTCAATGTATTTTGATGATTTTACCTTGAAAGAACCTTGACCCTGACGTGATGGAGTCAAACCGACCCCAGATTCGGACTCAGCGACCCCAAAAACAAAAAGATACCAGGTCTGATCTTTCGGACCTTCAACATTTTTTACCTGTTGGCAGTGGCGTATTTACCAAAAGGCTGAGTAGGCTGAAGCCTATGGCGGCATTTTTAGGGGGCGGCAGACGTTCTTTAGGGGGCGGCAGATCAGATTATGTCTTATGAATAATTTTGTTGGATTTCGAATTCAATTTTGTACGTAGAATTGAAAGAAATGGAAGTGAGGACCTTTAGTTTTTTTTTGCTCTTCAAAAATATTTCTGAAGGAAAAAAGAAGAAGAAAGGGGCGGCTAAAATAAAATAGCCTACGTTGGGCTGTGATTGACTTTAAAATGACCTTGTCCCTGACCTGATAGGGTCAAACCGACCTCGGATTCGGATTCACCGACCCTAAAAACATAAAGATACCATGGTCTAGTCCTTCCGACCACCAACTTTTATTTTTTTTGTGCGGCTGTATTATCTAAAATAAAAAAGGCTGAATAAGTCTGCAGAATAGATGAAGGACAAGTACTTACTTGGAGTTTTTTTAAATTTTAATTTGAAATTTATGTACACGATTGCCGCTAATGCGTTACATTTTTAAAACCTATGACATGTGTTAACCCCCTTCAAACAGTGGTTTAAGAAGCCGGTTTTACGTAAAAATAAGTAAAGGTATTTCTCTTTCTAATCCCTTCATATGAATATAACTGTATCTATAACTTTAGTTATGTCTGTCATTTGTGAGATTTATTAACAAAAATATTGGAGGGTATCTATTTTCTCTTAGTTAACTATATTTTATGAACATTTTTTTAGAAAAGATTTCATTATGACAGTAGTTGTACACATCTAAAAAAATCTTTTATTTGATAGCTGTCACATTTAACATTTGGTGTACAAAAAACAAACATTTATATTTTAGCACTTAGATCAATTTACATTTCCACTCCATATATTAAACTTATAAGTATCATACTTGCCTTGCAAATAATAGAGAAATATTGCACAGTAAAATAAGACCAGGCACTAATAATACCGGCTTTATTTTGACATCTGACTCCCTTAATAAGGATAGTGCCTGGCTTTATTTATGTTGGTTTTAGGTCGTGCCTTATTTTGGTCTTATTTTAACTTCGGAACTGTTCGTGTAAACCGAACGGCTGCCGACCACAAAATCCAAAAGTTTTTAGAAATAAAAATACTTAAAACCTTGCTTTTTCACATGTAATTCTGTAATTTTGTAAAACAAAACCCTACAACACAAAACAATAAAGAAACACAACAAAAATGTTTGCCCCTTTTTTTTAGGTTAATGGTACTGTCAACATGATTTGCAATAACTCTAAATTATGTGTACAAGCACTATTTAAATAAGGCCGGTATTAATAATTCCCGAGCTTAATAAGGCAACTTTCAATAATTCTCTAATAACGCAAAATAAATAAACCTTATCTATTTTTGCATTATTAAATTTGCTTATTATGTTACATTCATCGTTGCTAAAAACTTTATTTTGTTACCTTTTTTTACATTAAATACATATCAGGACAACAAAAATCAATTTACTTAACCGAAACATTGAGATTGATTAAACATCTTAAAACCCAGCACCCACGGTATCTGGTAGTTAGGCTTCGTGGGCTGCCATAAAGATTTTAAAAATCTACCACTACCTCACTTTTCGTTTAGTAATATTTCTTTACATTGGTTTCTCTTTGTGCTACGACTATTTGTTTAAATACAATAACTGTCGTAATGGGACGCTTTTCATAAATTTTAAATGGTTTAAATCTATTGCTACCTAATTTATGAAATTGTAAATAATAATAGCTCAGCATCAGATTTATATATAAATAAATCAAATATAGCTATTTATACACTTTGCTATAGTTTTCAGTATTTTTGCTAGAAAAAATTACGTTTGGTTCGTAAATTTTTAGGTTAGCATATTTTTTGTAATACATTTACGTCACAATCCTAGTATTATGCTCTTATATTGACAATTGCATTTTTTTAGGCCAGTTTTTACCATTTTTTTATTGGGCTTACAAAAACTTTCTTAGATTGTTTAATAAATATCACTATATAAAAATAAATAGGTAATTTAACTTTCTATTAAAAGTTATATCTAATTTTCGCATAATACGTAGGGTGTTCGAAAAGTTTTGAGATATACGTACATTTATTTGATTTTTTCAAAATAATTTCCACCACATTGCATACACTTTTCCATTATAACCAACCAGTCACTGAAAATAGCTTTCCACTTTTCATTTAAAATTTTAGCGCATATTTTATCCCAGGCCTCCAGTAGCGCGTCTTCAGTTTTAAACTTTTGTCCTTTCAGTTGGCTCTTGACAAAAGGAAACAACCCAAAGTTACACGGCGCCAAGTCGGGGCTATAAGGCGGATGTTCCAAAAGTCTCAAGCCTGCATCTATCAAAAATTGACCTGTAAGTTCAGCTCGATGAGGTGGGGCATTGTTATGATGAAGGTACCAGCCAGCGAGTTGCGAGTTTGGGCGAATCACTCTTAACTTTTGTATAAGTTTTGAAAGGCATACTGTAGTGTACCAGAGAGCATTTACGATCTTCTGTTCTCGGAGCACAACACGTTCAATTATTCCTCTTGAACCAAAGAAAACAACTATCATTATTTTTTTTACAGATCTTGATTTGCGAACTTCGGTCGGAGTTTCTACACCTTCGAGAACCCATATCTTATTTTGTTGTTTAGTTGGGACGTCGTAATAATAAAGATAAGTTTCATCTCCCGTGACGATCGACACTATGTCTTTAGATTTACCCTCCTGGAATTTGAACATCATTTTTTACACCAATTCACTCTTTGTGTCTGCTGCTCGGGAGTTAACTTGTGTGGAACCCAAAGAGTACAAATTTTTCTAAAACTCAAGTGCTCAAGTATGATCGTGTGTAATGTTGCTAAACTAATGTTCAGTGTCTCTTCTAACTGTCGATAGGTAATTCGTCGGTTTGTTTCTATAGCTTTTTGGACGGCAGATATGTTTTCTGGGGTAACTACTTCACACCGTCGACCTGAGCGTGAGGCGTCTTCAAGCGAAAACGAGCCCCGCTGAATTTGTTTGTACCATCTGTATATGGTCACACGAGATGGACAGTCATCACCAAGTATAGGTTTCATTTCTTCTAAACACTGTTCTTGAGATAACCCACGTGAAAAGTTGTATTTTAAAATTGCACGGCACTCGATAGCCGTCCAAGACGCCATTGCGCTAAAATCGCTGGAGACAAACTGGCGCAAAACTGATAGTTTACTAATAACTATGTAGGACTACGACATGTCATGACATGTACAAACAAAAAACATCAATGTTACTTTCCTGCACCGTTTAGTTACAAAGTATCTCAAAACTTACTGAACACCCTACGTATTAAATTATTTGAAAGTTTTATACGTTTACAGTTTACAGGTTATAGGTAAAATCTTTAAAAAACAAGCGAATTTATTTTGAAAAAGATACATATGTATAAAAATTATATAAATAGTCTCCGACCAAAGGTAATTTTTGTCGAAATGGGTATATTGGTTTTTGCTACATCCTTTGACGTCGACCTTAATTTCCATCAAATTCCGAAAGTGGACACCTTGATATTTACTTGTCATTAATGTCAAAAAACGTAGATCTTAACAGTTCTTAATTTAGAGGCAGGTTGGACTTGCGGTCTTCAGATTCTCACTGTCATGTCACGTTTCGTTTTCGAGATATCTACCATCAAAGTTTAAAATCAAACTGACCATATTTTTTCTCTGTTCCCGCTGTTTTTTGCACAAAATTTACACTAAATTAGAACACAATATTTTGTAAACCTTATCCAAAAACTTGTTTTTTTTTAATTATTTTACGGTTTTTTTATATTAAATTAACAAATCTCTGACTCCCGAACGCCGCAACCATGCATACACGATGCTTTAAAATTTATACAAGGTGGTTTCCAACTACGGTACGAAACTCATGGGATTGCAGCACTTTCCTAACGGCTTGTGCTGAGATATCGAGATCGGGCGAAATTTAGGTAAACGGGTGTTACTTAAACTACTCTTTGACATAAAAATAATTTCGGTCACGTGACCTAGTGCCAAGCAATTTTTTTTCAAATGGACAGAGGGTTTACGGAGCCATTTGTTTTAAAGTCCTTTCAATTCTTTACTTATCACCGTATTATTTCTAAAAATCACCCTACTGGTTCTAGAGTTACAAGCGTTTAAAGTTTAGCTCCAATTTGTAATGGATGATTCATTTGGAGATACTAAAAAAAATACTACTGAACACAAATACCATGACAATTTGAACTTTGGACCCTCTCATCTATCTAAAAATACCTACTAGAAATAGTACCTCTAGATGAATCACCCGATACATACATTGCGGTTTTTATTAGCTCTTTCCCGCTTAACTTTTGAATGGGTCAGGATAACGAGATCGGTTATAATTTTTGTGAAATGGTGTCACTTAAGCTAACTTTCTTGCATTAAAATAATTTTAGTCACGTGGCCTAGTGCCAAGGGGGCTCTGGCATTTTTATTTACAAAAGGGTTACGGAGCCATTTGTTGTAAAGGCCTTTCAATTTTTTACTTCTCTAATAAACCTAAAAATCACCCTACTGGTTCTAAAGTTACAAGCGTTTAAAGTTTAGATCCAATTTGTAATAGTTGATTCATTTGGAGGTACTAAAAAAATACTACTGACACAAATACCATGACAGTTTGAAATTTAGACCCTCTCATCTATCCAAAAATACCTACTAAAAATAGTACCTCTAAATGAATCACCCGATACATACATTGCGGTTTTTAATAGCTCTATCCCGCCTAACTTTTGAATTGGTCAGGATAACGAGATCGGGTAAAATGTTTGTGAAATGGTGTCACTTAAGCTAACTTTTTTCCATTAAAATAATTTTAGTCACGTGGTCTAGTGTCAGGGGACACTAGCAACTTTTTTATTTTAAATAGAAATGTGGGTCATGTAGCACCTTGTTTTAAAGGCCCTTAAATTCCCTACTTAACGCCTTTTTGTTATTGAGAATAGGCCCAGCCTTTTTAAACTTACAAGTTAATTTCATTAAAACCGCACTCTTTGTACGGTTTTAATGAAAATTTCAAACGCTTCTAGGTTTGGAACGGCTAGGCCGATTTGCAAAAATAAAGTGGCGTTAAGTAGATAATTCAAGGACCTTTAAAACGAGGTACCTTATGACCCCCTTTTCATTTGAAAAGAAAAAGTTGCTAGTGCCCCTTGGCACTAGGCCACGTGACCGAAATTATTTTTATGCCAAAGAGTAGTTTAAGTTAGGGTTCGACCGATACCGATATTAGTATCGGCAATCATCGTCGATATAGAAAGTGCAATATCGGCCTATATCGGTATCGGCCAAAATCAGTAATAATTGTTACAAACGATTTTTTAAATCATATTAACATTAATTTTTAACAAACTAATTTGCTCCATGACTTAAAGGAATGCTGGGAAAAGCATTTTTAGAAGTCAAGATTAGGGAAATTAAAACCCAAAAGCTAGTTACTAAACAAAAACGTTATAACTAGATATGAGGTGATCTGCAAACCTGCACCATTTTGACTAAGATAAATTGCATCAGATCGTTGTATTTTGGCCTAAAGAACTTGTGGCAGCATTTTGTACAGACCTTTGAACACTACCGGGTGGCCTAGATAAGGCGTGAATGAATGCAATGGCAAACTTTTGTATGAAATAAAATGTTTAATCTGAAATATCTCAAAAATGGTTGCTCCTAGCGATATTTATTTAAAAAATCTTTTTAGTGCAAAAAATATGGGAGATTAAAAATACTTTACCAACATTATAATATACCGAGGCAAAAAAAAGTTACTACACTTTAAACCTAAGCTTTGAACTGCAGGTGGCCCTCTACATTCCCCACCCTAAAAACCTTTCAATAATTAATTTTGTGAAAAAATGTTTTATTATAAGTAATATATTTAAAAATAACTAAAGTAAAATAATAACTTTGAAACCCTGTATCTTTTTTATGTTTTATTTGTTTTCTGGGAGATTAAATTTAAACAAAATATTATTTGGCTTTTCTCCAGAATAAAATTTAAACGTTTATTTAACATTTTAAGAAAATTAAAACTTTTATACATTATGAAGAACTATTCTGCTCTTACATAATATAATAAAAGTTATTATTACTTTAAAAGAAATAAAATAATGAAATATTCAATATTACGTTACTTACAATACAAAGGTTTCAATCTATAAACAAAGGTTCATTGGCACTCGGTTGAAATCATTTTAATGCAATAAAATAAAATCTTAACAAGACGCCAGACGAGAACTGGGCCAATGGTTGCGTTTCAAAAATGTGGTAAACAGTTTACCTAAAAACTTATAAACTTGTTAGAAAACTGAAAAAAATAAATAAAAATGAAATGTCTGATGGACATTTTAGAGTTTGACATTACTTCTGAAAAATTAACTGGTAAAAGATACCCCTATTAGGTATCTTAACCAGATAAAAAGAATAGTAAAAAATGTTTAGCCATATAATAAAGTATTTACGTATCTTGTAAACAATCAACTTTTTGACTAAAGTAAATTGGGTTAGATCGTCGTATCTTGATACAAGGAATTTGTGGTAGCATTTTGTACAGATCTTTTGAAGACACCCTGTATAAATATTGTTTATTTTGCTATAAATCACGTTTTTTAAAATAGTCATATTTTTTTTCTAACATTTTCAAAAATTGCGTAATTAAATGAATACAAAAAGTTTTTAAAGATTTTAACTTAAATTTAAATTTAAAAACCAACTTAAGGGGGGTAAGGTATTTAATTTACAACTCACGTTTTCAAAGTCGGTTCCCCTGATAACTCCAAAACTACTGCACCGATCCTTTTGAAATTTTAAACACTATTTCTGAGCATCATTTACGAGGTAACGCTGTCGAGTTTTTTTTTAAGCGCATTGGTTTAAGGGGGGTAAGGTATTCAATTCACAACTCACGTTTTCAAAGTCGGTGCCCCTGATAACTCCAAAACTACTGCACCGATCCTTTTGAAATTTTAAATACCATTTCTGTACATCATTTACGAGGTAACGCTGTCCGAGTTTTTTTTTTCATAATTTTGATTTTGCAATAACAAATTAGCCGATTTTTTCCCACAAAATTGTGTTTTTCACTTCAAAGTGTTCGAAAAAATGAAAAAATTTGGAAACAAAAAAACTCGACAGCGTTACCTGGGGAAAACTATTATCTAACGAATAAACTTTGATTTCTTGATTTCGGATGATCCAGCACCAAGTTATGAGGGGCACCGTAATTCAACTTTTTTCGAGACACGTCCGAACAATTGCTGCCAATGCCGTATTTTTTAATATTTTTTTGTAAAAATTTGATGAAACATTCTTCGAATGTCATACTTTAATGTACCAAGTTGAGTAAATCAATTTTAACTTTGTCGTCAGAAAAAAATCACGAAAACATGGCTTTTTTGTACGATTTGACCTTAGCCCCCTTAAGGTAACAATATTTTAACTTTAAATTAAAAAGTATTTAATTGTAACTTCTGTTTTAATTTTTTTTCTTATAAATTTTTTTACACACAGTCAAATATTGGTAATGATTTAAAGGAGCATAATAAAAAATTGAAGTTTATTATTTTGTATGTATATAGATTTGTAAGTAAATGAGTGATTTTTTCAATGCTTATTTTGGATTATTTATTATTTTTGATAACTCTTATTTCGTTGTATTTTCAGTATACATTATTACTTATTTGTGAGTTTTTATTAATTTATGACGTAATAATTATAAAAACAAATAAATATTATAAGTAAATATACAAGTTTTTTTTTTACCAAAAATGATGAACATTTTCTAAAAAATATATGAAAGCCACCGGTTAAAAGAAAATATTGCATTTGATTATTAAATCGTTTTTCCGACACCGGTCAAGTGACAATAGAGACATTTTGCACCCCTTATTTTGCAATTCCGTTGTGGTTAACGTTATTCTGAGACTGCGCAGTAACGCAAACATGGTCCGTTATCGTTATTAACCATACCGGACTCCTTTAATTACGGATGAATACCGAAGAGCTTATCGTTATCTTTATTGTTAAAATGCGTGGTTGCCGGATTGTAGAAATTTTAATATAAATTATTTAAAAGGTTAAAATTTTAATGCCGTATTAATTAATATATCATTTATACATAGGCTCTAATTAGTGAAAAATCCATAGCAGTAATAAAAATTTAATAGTGTTAAGAAATTAAAACGGACTTGAACTTTTACGGATATTCTAAATCAGTAATTAATTTAGATGTCACAATCTGGCACACTTGCTTTTTATTCTACTACCAAACCTAACCTTACTTTTTGTGTTTTGCTTATACTGTATTGTTTGCATCTACTTTAAAAAACGAAATCAACAGAAGTGTTTGCATATATTTAAATATGAATTTATATCTTATGAAGAATAAAAGTAAATACTGATTTTTCGTTAACTTTAAAATCGGTGAACCATAGGCCAAAATAGGGCTATGTGTGGAAAGCGCAGAAGCAAAATAACTTTCTTAAAAGAGGCTGCAAAATCTCTGTCTAAAACTGCTGCCGTAATCGTTATGTTTAATAACGATAACCATAAGGAGGCCAAAAAACGTCTGTTATTTTAAGAGGTGCAAAATGTCTCTAATTTTGATGAAAATTAGATTTACAGCTTTTTTCTATTGTATTATGTAAAAATTAGAAGGGGAAAAATACTTTTTGGCTCGAAGGAGAAATCCAAGCTTTTTGAAGCCGCCGTGGCTATAGATACAATGTGTTAATGCCAGTTAAGGTTTCTTTTAATTGTGGGCGTCACATTTATATCTTGATTCCATTCAAAAAAGAGCTATGCGTCACATTAATGATCCTTCACTTACAGAGAGGCTTTCCTCTCTTGCCCATCGTCGGGCTGTGGAGGATTTATCGCTTTTTTATAGGTACTTCCATGGCTTCTGCTCTGAAGAAATGTCCAGTATAGCTCCTCCACTCACGGTTCCCAACAGAGAAACACGTGGTGCCGCGCGTATGCATCCCTATACGGTCCAACTGGACAGGCCCCGAACTTCCCACTTTGTTCGTTTTTTTATTCCTAGAGTTTCTAGAATTTGGAACCTGCTGCCTGCGGAGGTCTTTCCTTTTCCCCCAAATCTTCAAGTATATAAGTCCCGTGTCATCAAACTCCCTCTTACCGCGCTTAAGACATCCACGGTACGTTAGTATTTAGGCTTTTAGCCTTTGTGGTTTGTTCAAAAATTAAAAACAAAAAAACACGTTTTTCTTTAATTTTATTAGTAAAATTAAGTTGGGTCACAGTGGGGTCTTCATGTTCAAAACCACATAAAAATCGTAATTTTCACCAAAATTTAAACATTCTTAAAGTGGGACATTCGCTGTCATACTAAAGAATGGTACGAGGCCTAATATTTAAATTTGACATCCAGAGTTGCTTACAAAAGCGTGACGGAATAAAGTGATTTTTTTCTTTACATACTAACACTTTTTTGTTATAGGTTATACAGGATGTCTCACGGTCGATGGTACTTTGGACGTTTGGGAAAAACGGAATATTGGATGTTTTTGAAAATTTGGCAACATTGGTAATAGCCTGTGATCTAACGATCTAAAATATTTATAACGATGCAGCGTTGCCGCTTATACCAAAAAATAAAATCAACTTTGAAATTTCAAATGGAACACCCTGTATATTTTGGTATTTTTAAATCCGCCTCTACTTTCTAAATATTGTTGCCTAATATTATCCTATACCTATCCCAAACGGTTTTCGAGTAAATAATTATTTTTCATATTTCTTATTCAAACCATGTCTCTAAATGAAAAGGTTTTATTACTCTATCTGCATTTGTAGAAACTTGAAATTTAGAGTGTAGCATCTCAATATCCCATACATTGATTTTGTATGGAGAAATTTGTTTTGAATTATCAAGGGTCGCTTAAAATTCGTGATTTTACTTGTAAATATAAAAATATTAACAAGGCATTTCTTTTAATGGAACACAATGTGTATTATCAAAGAATCTAAGGGAACAATAAAAACCTACGAATGCAGATAGAGTAATAAAAGCTTTTATCCAACACTTACATATAATATCTACATAATTGATCAGATTTTGAGGATATAAAGTGTACTATAAGTCACTAGTGAGCTAAAGTACCCTTTAGCTCACTAGTGAATTATAGACAATACAAAATTTTGTTGCTGGTGTTGACAATGACAAGTAACAAATAATGGATGACGTTTTCAAATTATTTTCGATATTAAAAACGATTTATACGAAAGTGTTGGATAAAATTTTGTATTAGACACGTGAGTTATTACATATAAGTCACTTAAGAAAATTACCTCTCTCGCCCTTCGGGCTCGAGAGTTAAACTTTTCTTGCGTGACTTATATGTAATATAACTCACTTATCTAATAAATAACTATTATCCTACACTTACATATAATATCTACATAATTGATCAGATTTTGAGGATATAAAGTGTACTATAAGTCACTAGTGAGCTAAAGTACCCTTTAGCTCACTAGTGAATTATAGACTTTAGCTCACTAGTGACTTATACTAATTCTTTATTACTTCCAACATTTCACAATTTAAAAATAACATAAAACAACTAATATATTATACTACAATTTATTCGTGTTTATATTAACAGTAATTGTTATATTAGATTTATCTTGGACAACGTTACATTGTGCGGAGTGTTCTTCAGGAAGTCTTTCAGCACTAGTACTTGCCTTGGTGCGCTCTTCACCCTGTATTCGTCTTGCAATCTCAAACTTGTTAGAGATGCAATCTTCTAAATATCCTTCTGCCACGGTAGAAGACTTCCACCCGCCATGGCGTTTAAGGTTGGTGATATCGGCCCCAGCGTTGACTAGAAGTGTCGCTGAAGAACGCCGCATGCTATGACCACTATATAAGATTTCATCAGGTAGTTGCAAATAATGAGCAACTACTCTCGGAATTTTCGAAATTTTATTTATTCCCACGCATTGCCTAGTGCATTTGCCTTTTTGAAAGTTGACAAAAAATCTTTTGTGAGGCGTGTTCTCTGGCCTTAGGGACACATATTTTCTAAATAATTCAAGCACATTTACCAAAAATCCTTCTTTTAAAATTGTAAAGCTTCTCGATTTGTTCGTCTTGGTATCAGGTATAGAAACATATATGTACTGGCCTTTATCTACTATATCTTCAATACTTAAGCGAGTTAGTTCGTCACAACGGCATGCACCAGCGATTCCCAATATCAATGCAACCTATAAAAATCCGAACAGATAAATATTTAATACCAGAAACTAAAGTAAATTCATACCTTTGACATTAAGTGCTCGTCATCAGGTGCCTCAGCCAAAAATTTTTCGATGTATTGCCTCTCCAGAACTTTTCCATACCTCCCTATATCCACGTTCTTATGTACTTTTAGGGTCGTTTTTATCATTGAATACTTGGTCCACATTGATGAGGGAGTAACTTTTTCGATAAAAACAGAAAGTAAGCCATAATAACATCTTCATTTATAGTACCAACTCCTCGCCTTTTCCTCCATGCTTCAAAATCTTCAAATTCTTTATTGTACGTTAGTTTTGACTTCTCTGGAGTTAAACTGCATGTCGCTACCGCAGCTTCTTCCAAAATTTCCGCAGAAACTTCACAATTTTCCATTTCGCAAAGCATTTTTATGTTTGTCTACAAAGTTGTTTACTAAACAAACCCGTAGTTACCAACAAAATGCATTACAACCAAACAAGCTTGCTTTCCAAAAATACAAAATTTTGTTGCTGGTGTTGACAATGACAAGTAACAAATAATGGATGACGTTTTCAAATTATTTTCGATATTAAAAACGATTTATACGAAAGTGTTGGATAAAATTTTGTATTAGACACGTGAGTTATTACATATAAGTCACTTAAGAAAATTACCTCTCTCGCCCTTCGGGCTCGAGAGTTAAACTTTTCTTGCGTGACTTATATGTAATATAACTCACTTATCTAATAAATAACTATTATTTAGAGAGATGTTTTGAACAAAAAATATGGAAAATAATTATTTACTCTAAAACCGTTAGAGATAGGTATAGGATAATATAAGGCAAAAATATTCAGAAAGTAGCGGCGGATCCAAAAATACCAAAATATACAGGGTGTTCCATTTGAAATTTTAAAATTGATGTTACGTTTTGGTATAAGCGACAACGCAGCATCATTAAAAATATTTTAGAACAAGCCATTACCGATGTTGTAATTTTTTTTTAAAATCCAATGTTCCGTTTTCGTAAACGTCTTAGGTACCATGGACCGTAAGAAACCCTGTATAGGGTTAAATCTTTAAATAGGCAATTAGCCAATAGCTGATATTTGTGCATTTAATTATTTAAATATATTTTAAAAATGTCGAGGAAACAGTGATTTATTTAGAAAAATTAAAATCTCCAAATCTTTCTTATTTTAAATGGAACACCCTGTATTTTCTTTTATTATTGCTTCAGGCCTTTTAATACCTTTACATTTCCTTAAGGTTGCCCTACACCTAAGTCAAGTAGTTTTTTCAAGAAAATATTTATTTTATTAATTATTAATTTTCTTTGATAATTCCTTCGAAACTTCTAAAAGATACCTGTACATTTCCTTAGGGTTAACCTACACCTATGTCAAGTAGATTAAGATAATGTTTATTTTAAATGAAACACCCTGTATAGTCAAGTCACATTTTAAGAAATTAAGCCTTGTCCCACTTAAAGAGTTTTTTACATAACGTTTTATAGCCCCATGCGACGCGACGGTTCAAAATGTGTTTCTGCAGTAAATTTTATGGTCGTGCTTTCGTACCCTGTGTGTTTACATGGTGGGGGTATTAGACATATGTATCAATTTTAGGCGTTCAACAAATTATAATCGGGGTAATAATTGGTGACAACTTTGACATATAATACATTGTTTAAACGTCAATATAACCGATTGGTAAATACCGTTTTAGAATATACCTTGGCAAATAATTAAACAGCTTTCGGTAAACATTCACAAACATTTAATCAATATAATGGAATACTGTCTAAATCACTACATATTTTTAAACATTTGGAAGGAAGGAACCATAATTAATATCCCTAAAGCTAACAGTGACCATAAACTCCCTCAAAATTACAGACCAATCACTTTACTCCCTGTTCTAGGAAAGTTGTTTGAAAAAATCATACGAAACAGACTGCTTACGGCTATACAAAATAAGATTCCTAGACACCAGTTTGGATTTTGTGAAGGATGTTCTACAATTCACCCACTATCTATTCTCTGTTCCAATGTACAAACAGCTAAACATCAAAACTTAAAATCTGCAGCGCTTTTTCTAGACATCAAAAAGCATTTGACAGCGTTTGGCATGAAGGACTTATTTACAAATTACACAAACTTGAGGTGCCAAAGTATCTTGTTTATTTAATCAAAGAATTTTTAAACTCCAGAACACTAAGGATAAAAATTAATAATACCCTATCTGAAGACTTTTCACCAAAACAGGGTGTACCCCAGGGTTCCCCTCTCTCGCCCCTCCTATACAATATCTATTGCTATGACTTGACACTGGGTAACAACTATATTAGAAATCATTCATACCTATTACAGTTTGCAGATGATACAGCTATAATTTCACATAACTCAACGACAACCAGAGCTATAGAAACGCTACAAAGTTCAATATTATCAGTTGAAGAATGGTTTAAAAAATGGAGACTGGAGGCAAATCCAAGAAAATCACAACTTCTTCTTTTTAACCATAAAGTTACAGATAATTCTCCGCATGTAACACTCTGTAATCAGCCAGGAAGTCACTGCAAAATATTTGGGCATCCAGCTGGACTCAAAGTTAAATTTTAAAAGTCACACCTCCATCACGAAAAACAAAGTCATAGCACGTGCAAAGTATTTTAGGTCCTTAACTTTTAAAAATGAAGGAATCAACATAAAAACAGCAGCAAAAATCTACAAATCGATCTGTAGACCAGTACTGGAATATGCGCATGTGTTGTTATGTAATACTAGACCATCAGTCCTCAAAAGTCTAAGTGTAGCTGAAAGATCAGCCTTAAGAGCAATAACAAAGATGCGCCATCCAGAAAACCCACTGCACAATCCCAGCAACCAACTCCTTTATCAGAAAACCGAAATACAGCCTATTGAACAAAGAATTATGGACCTGACACAAAAGTTTGCAGCCAAGCCAAAGAATAGAGAGCTAATTGAAGATTTGTGTTTAATCAGAAATACCAGAGACTCTAGATTTAAATTTCCTGAGAGAACAATATTTGAGGTTTTAATAGACTATAACAACTAAATGCTCACTATTATAATATTATATTTTTTTTTCTGTTAAATAGAGTACATTATTTTTAATTTCAAAAGGTGATATAAATCGTATCAAATATTAACTGTAAATTTACTGTGGCTGAAGGACTTCGGTCGAAGGCCATTTGGGAAACCAATAAATAACATATAATAATAATAAAAAAATAGGTTCTTCCCCTAAAATTAATGATGGTTGCCACCCGTCCTTTCTCCGGATGGACACTCAGGGTCGTTACTGGCGGCCGGTTTTTAAAAACACTAAAATTTAGGGGGTAATTTTTTTTTGCTCTTCAAAAATTTTTAGCGGCCAATAATTTTTGCACAGAGAAGGGGCGGCGCTATTTTTTTCTTTGCACGGGGTGACAGAAGACACAGAAACGCCACTAAGGACAATTCTTCATTAAAGAATAAAGTCCTTCCGTCTTTTTTCAATACAAAATGTCCTTCATCCTCGGGAATTTCTATTCTTTTATTTTTTTTAAGCTGTTTTTACAGTTTAAAAGTTTTCTTGCGTGTAATTTTTTCTTGCTGCAATTTTGCGATCTGCGCACGTGCTTTTTAAAAATTGCTACAAAGTGCGCGTGTGCAGATCGAAAAATTGTAGCAAGAAAACTTTCATGCACAAAATCTTTCAAACTGTAAAAACAGCTTTAGCATTTCAGCAAGTTCTGCTTTTTCAGAACGGATATTTTCTCTATCTGGGGCAAGGAGAATGGAGGAAAGAAACTGATGTTTTTAGACCTGATTCGTGCTGAATTTTTAATTACATTTAATTTTCTGTCAGGAATTTTATAATTCAATCAAAAACGACAAAAATCTACTAGAGTCGGCGAAATCCAATAAAAAATATGAATTTAAAAAATTTATAAAATACTTTAAACAAAATCCTGTTTTTTATTCGGCCTAATGGATTCATAAATTGGCGAATGCGCCAGAATTTATAGATGTCTTTCCGGGCAAGTTAAAAATGTAGCAACCCTAATAAAATTAGACATAATGATTAAAGAGTGCATACTGAAAGAATTATTTGGCGGAAACGTTTCGTTCTCGAGATATCCATCATCAAAGTTCAAATTTGAACTAAGCTTATTTTCACTATATTCCCCCTTCTTTTTGCACACAATTCTTGATTTAAAGCTAAAGTGTCACACAATATTTGATTTTCACCTTTTAAAACCCCGTTTTTCTACGTTTTTTACATTATTTTACTTTATATAAAAAAAGTTCTATCTCGCTTCGTTAGGCAGATATTGACCTTCAAAGATGGTATAAAAAAAAATTATTTGAATTATAATTTTTGAAAGGTTGGCACAGTATTTTACCAATGTTGTTTGGGCTACTAAATAACCTCATAGTAATGCTTCTTTCCATAGGTAAACGCAAAGTCGGTCTATATAGAGTCGCGACATTCGGCCATATTGCTTTGACGTGTTATGACGTCACATCTCCCATTTTTCGGCCATGTTGTTCAGTGCCGAAGATATACAGTTTATTGTATTAATAGAACAACCGTTTACACAACAGTTTTTAATTATTATTAGGTTGTAAA
Source organism: Listronotus bonariensis (assembly GCA_014170235.1). Lineage (NCBI taxonomy): Eukaryota > Metazoa > Arthropoda > Insecta > Coleoptera > Curculionidae > Listronotus > Listronotus bonariensis. The sequence continues at coordinate 133,216 of JACEGR010000419.1, forward strand.
TTCTTATACTTTAAATAAAAACATTTGGAATTACATCTTTCAACAAATATCACTTCCAAAACAATGCAAAATGAAATTCGCAAATTCTAGACGCCACTGGATTGATCATCAGCTTTAATTTTACCCAGTCTTGCCAACTTTTCTCCGTGGAGTGCCCTTCTTTGCGTCCCCGACCTCGAACCGCCTAAAAGTTGAGGATGTGCCGCAACCTTATAAATATAAACTAACCTTGGGTAAACGGCTGTTCAGTAAGTCGAAATTATACAGGGTGCGACGATTTTTTTAAATTTATTGTACGCATTTTTTAAATAGGTGACAAATTTGACTCTTTGTTTTGACCGTTTGATTCCTTTATCATTTTTGTACAAAAAGGTATACTTTATTTGAATTGATATCTTGGACCGTTTTTCATAAAATCGCATTTTAAATCCAGACATACCAGCTTTTGTATGTAATAAAAATTATTAAAAACGGTGTTTGTCAGCCTATTAAACTTTATAATACAATTAAAAACTGTTTTTAAAAATTTTACCATATTTTAAAAATTTTCAGAAAAAAATAGAATTATTATATTACAAAATAGTGGTATGTCTGGACTTAAAATGCCATTTTATGAACATAAGCGCAATTTGAAGGGGGCTTAGCCCACCCAAAAAGAAATTAGACCAAATTAGCCACCCCAACATTCCCAGTATCCAGCCGAAACTTATGTGATTAAAACCTCTTTTAGGTAATATAATATACAGGTTTCCGCATTGGAAAAAACCTATTTTTCCACCCTGTATATTATTACCAGTATCACCGTAAAAGATCTTAGAAAAGTTTAAAAAATACCATATTAGGTACATCTAACTTTATTAGCTTTGGAAATATGGCCATCCAAATCACACCTTTCAGTTCGCTTGGCCAGGTACTTGTGCCCATCGCCTGTCAATTTGTTTTTATACCTTTACTATAAAAAAGCTAAATCCTAAAAAAATGTAAGCTTATAGCTTATTGCAAGTTTTTTTACTTTCAAAAATATACAGGGTGATGATGTGCAAGGCTGATGCTTGCCAGGTGATGATTGTCGTACTTAGCATGCTATGAACCATTACTAAACAAATTTCTAGCCTTACAAGTCCAACATTACTCGAAGGTTTCAGTAGCTCTGAGACTATTAGTTAATTAGTAATGGTAACACTTTAATATTATATAACAGAATTCAGAAGTTACTCAATATTTTTAAGATAATATGCTCGTTTGCTATCTTCACTTTTGACATACCCAGTGGCGCAACTAGTCGCTGCATGGTTTCGTCGCGCTCGCTGTTTGCCGGAAGCTTTAGGCTCCAGTTTATTTTGCCGAAAAACACTTATATATGTTAAATGCTCAATAATTTTGGAGGTTGTTCCCTAGCCCCCCTAGTTATGCCCCTGGACGTACTTAAGCAGATATTTACCTTATCGTTGGGACACCCTATACACACCTACATTACGATACTTTCCCTAAACCTTTCTGCATTACATATTTGGCAATTCATAGTAAAATAACAGAGAAGTTAAAATAACCGAAAATAAAGGCCAAGCTAAAAAACAGAATAATAATCCATGCTCCTAGACTGTTAATTGCTATGGCTTTTACTTTTGAGCCTCCCCTATCTCGGTGACATTTTTAGGGAAAATTCTTCGAAACCCGACAACACCGCAATTCTTGGATCTAAGACGGGCGGGGCAAACGCCACAGCTGGCAGACGATACGTTCGAAATACGCTACGTCCAACCAGCAATTCCTCCGCGTCGAAAATAGTACCACTATTAATTTCCTATTTCCTCCTTATTTTCTCCAAAATTTGTGTTTTTCTTGCGATTTACTTTTGTGACAATATTTTCGACAGGTAATATAAAAACAATGGTGGTTTAAGTGTAAAATAGAAACCAAGCAACGCTTTTGCGTATGAATTGAACGTTGGCGTCAACCGGCTCTCAGCTGTTTCCCGCGCTCCCAGAAAACCGCTGTGAGGCTTACGTAGTGTTTGGTTATCCCGCGCTCCGAATTTTATTAGTGAATTAATCGGTTTTTTTGGAATTTTTACCAGTGACCGCTGCCCGTGAGTGAAAACCGTCGAAATGTCGGTGTACATTAGTGATGAAAGGGTTATTTTCGAGGAAACCGGTGACGAGAAGAAGGAAATCTTAGGAAACATGGCATGGTAAGTTCACCGCATGATTTTACCCGCGTTTCTGTCGTCCACATGATTTTGACAACCAATCTTATGCACGTCATCGTTCTGGTGGAATGCGTTGGTTGTTCAATTACGTTTATTTTTAAAGCATTTATAAAATTTTATTTTATCTTAATTACTTTATTTATGCATTCATTCAATGCAATCGTTTTAAACGAAACATCATGCATTTTATGCTGCACTGTGACTGCGTCCATTTATTGGCAGCAGTCCCACAACTTCAAAAGTAATTTTAAATTTTCTTCATTGATTCCTCATATTATTCAAAGGAAAGGAAGATAAATTCGAGAAATCGCTCATTTTATGGTTGAAACCAATATTTATGTAATATTAAAAAGAAGTACATTGGGTTGTATAAATAAAAATTAAGTAAGTAGGTGCTCATATTACAAGTATAAGTATTTACATCGTAGTATTTACTTAACGAAAAATTAAAGAAGATGCTTCTTAATATAGTACCTACTTCATTTTTATTCATACTACCCATTATCTTTTAAAAGAAAACACGTAAAAAAACCTTATTATCAGTAAAAACTGGGGGCAGTGTCAATATATGCTCGAGAAAAAGGATGAGAGTCCAGTGACTTTCATTAATGTTTTCTCTTATTGTGCACTTTTCTGAGTCATGTACTATTAAAAATAAAAAAAACGTTTGTTGTGGTTAGTAGTTATTAAAAGCACAAAATCCACATTTTTTATTAATTTTATTATCAAACAAAGATATCAGAAAGGAATTGCCAAAAACAATGTTTAGTATTTATAGCTATCAAAAAAAAATAAGAAACTTGATACATTTTTTAAAAGATCACGCTAAGGCCTTCTAGTGAGAAGAAGTTTTTTAAAAATTACGGATTTATTCCACCGCTAAAAGTACATTTTTAGGTTTCCTTCTGACACTGGGTCATTTATTATTTTGAAGCGATTGTAACACCTAATATTTTTTAGTTGATTTTTTTCCTGCATATTTCTTAAAGGTTCATTTTGTATTGATTGCTATATTTCCGGCAAAAACTAAGACAATTTCTTTTTTAATGAGTCTTTTTTGATTAAAATCGTTGGTATTCAAGTGTGATTTATAAAGTTAACGCCATCGCCACATTTCGTTTGTTGTTTGACTTGACCAAGTTTTACCTTTTGTCGTTGGTAGTTCGCTTTTGTGCTTGATCAGTAGGATTGTTTTTTCAACAATTTACAGGTTGCGGCGACGGCGGCAGCGAAACGGCAACGACAACAATACGTCAAACCGCCAGTTAATAAATAATTCATGGCAAAAAGCAGCTGATTTTTAAATAGACGTGCAAATTAACGATTTGGCTTAAGTGCCTCTATCGTAAACTTTTGAATTCTTTTAAGGCACTATGATAGTTTTAAGTCATATTTTGCTTGCTGGGGCCCGATTTTCGAATAAGGAAGTAGAAATTTCTAAAGGAAAGGGTTTCTTTTTCTCTTTCAAACTACCTTTAATAATTGCAATAGAAAGAGAAACAAAACACCTTTTCTATCAGAAATTTCTACTTCCTAAGTCCAAAATCGTGCCCCTTTAAGTGTTTTAATGGATGTCATGGATTTCGTTAAAGATTCCGCAATGAAGGAAAATTTAAAAAGTTGGATTTGTTATGTCTGCAGTTTGACTGTAAATAACCGAAGATTTTAAAAGCGCAAATTCGGTACCCTTTGAAAATAATACAAAAACATAAAAAAGGCCGCCTGCAATCGGACTATTTTATACAAAGGCGCCGCTATCCTTACAGCGACGCGCCGATACACTATGGGATAGAAATCCATTATTTTGGCCAAAAAGCAACTTTGAAATTTTAATGGCTTATGTTGTGTATTTCAAAGTAGATACTCCAAACTACATGTACGCAAAATTATAAAAGGATATGACGACTTCTATTGGGGTAATAAGAAACTTGAAAATGTATTTTAAGTAAACATAAATATACAACATTTAATCTACTAAGTTTATTATTAGCCTTATTTACTAAAAAAGTAAAAGAGTTTAAATAATAAGAGCTATTGTTGTGTTTCCGATGCAGTCTCGCGAAGTCTCGCTACTTTTGTCAAAGATTTTTACCTTTTCTTTATCAGTTTTTGTACTTACAATTGCCTTCCTACTTTTTGCTACTTCTGAGTGTAAGGACAGATACAAGATTTTTTTATAATTTACAAGGTTTTCCATTTTAAAAATTAATATGTTTTGTCCTACACTGTATATCCTAAAAGATAAAAGCATTCTGATGAAAGATATGGATTCTACAGAATCTACCCAACAAAACAGGGTTTTTTATTTATTTTATACGTTAAAAAATAAAGAAAGTTGGGAAGATGTATCTCTATTACGCTTCTAAGAATAATTTAAAATTATTTTTCAGATTTGGATGGTCATATTTCCGAAACTAATTGAGATAGACACATCAAATGTAGTATTTTTTAGAGCATTTTAAAAGATTTTTTTGGTGGTGATATAATATTCAGGGTATTCCATTTAAAAAATCATACCTATTGTCGTACCCTGTATATCATATGAGATAATAATCATCGGATTACTGATTAGAATACTACCGAATTAACCAAACAAGCTGATATTTTAGTTTATTTTGTACAATAAAAAATAATAATGTTAAGGGGGTGTAAATTTATAATAACATATAATAAGTTTTAGGTTTCCAAAAAGCATTTGTAATAATTTATAATATTTTTCCAGTATTTTCCAGAAAGCACCTCATTTTAAGTTAGATTGGTAAGTTTCAGAATTTTGACCAAAAAATTAATTTCTATCCCATAGTGCGATGACCAGCTGCATCAACCGGCATATCATAAAAAGAAATATAGCAAAGGCGGCCGCGAAGACAAGCATGCCGATTTATTTGCTTTAAACTTTTTGTGATTTTTTTTCTTATCAAAGAGCACCGAATTTACATTTTTAAACTGTTCCTTCTATACGTATCTTGGACATAAAATTACTCAGAACCCTAATTTTTAACAATTCTTTATTTTATTTAGGTTGATAGCAATGATGCCTATTATTTTTTGTGAAATTTAATTCCTTGTTTTTAAAAATGCTTGTTTCTAGCCGAGACACAAACCAAAAATCGGGTAATTTCTGTATATATTTTTCGCCAAATTGGATCTAGATACTCATGTTTATCAGCTGATTGAGCGTATTGCAACATTGTGTTTCTTAATTTGAATCGCGAATAGGCGTGCTTTGGTCTCCGATTTTGGTACGGATCTCTAGTGGGTGCAAAATAAAAGTTGTTGGACGATGAAATGAATGAACGGATGAATCATGCTTTTATTCGGATACAATTCTTGTTTCAAGTGGGTGGCTGGTTTGAATTAATTTTGAATATGTACGAAATTATCTGTAAGGTGTGTTGCCCTCGGTGTTGCTCCACGCTGCTAGTGAACTGCAAACTTTCACGTTGAATTTAGTTTGTTTTTGTTTTAAATAGGGCAACGATCTCTTATTTCAAAATAATGAATTTTAAATTATTACAAGAAAACTTGGTAATTGTTTACGTATCTGACACCCCGGCGATTTTGATGATTTTTGGCATGGGTTTTTTTTTGGGCACTGATTACGAATTTCATCAAATTTTGTGTTGGCAACGTTTCGTTTTTGGGATATTTTTTTGGGCACTGATTACGAATTTCAGAAAATTTTGTGTTGGCAACGTTTTTTATCATCAAACTTGAATAGAAAACTAACCTACATTCGCCATATTCCTCCTTCTTTTGCACGCATTTATTAGTTTTTCGCTAAATTTTCACTCAATATTATGTAATTTTTAACCTCTAAAAAGCAATTTTTCTATTTATTTTACTCCTTCTTTCCATAAAATTGCAAAGCTTTACTTCCAATCATATCAACAACAGTAGTCATGGCTACTTCGATTAAAAGTAAAGCTTTGTAATTTTATGGAAAAAAATGAATAGAAAAATGGGGTTTTCAGAGGTGGAAATCAAATATTGAGTGCTTTTTTAGCTTTAAATTAAAAATTGTTTGTAAAAAGGAGGCAGAGTATAGTAAAAATTAGGTAATTTGGCTTTTTAAGTTTGATATCTGGATATCTTGAAAACAAAACGTTATTGACTAAAAATTCTTTTAGATTCGTATGTACCGGCCAAAAGATTCCCTGTATGCCAAAAATTATCCAAATCGGTGTGATATACGAAAAGATAACAATTACCGAATTAATTTAAATGAAATTAATGCGACATTGTCATAGTAACGTGCGTTTCTAAAATGTTTATTTTTTAACTTTTACGGTTTTTAGATAATAAATTTAAAATTCTTGCTAGACCTTAGCTAAACTAATTATCAAAATTGCAAAGATGTAATTATTCTTCTTGCATAAAAAAAAAAATCAGCAAGAAAAAATGTTCTTATAAAATATGTAACTATAAAAATACCATATGGTTTTTTAACATGCAATTATTCGTAAAAATTACTTCGTTATTTTTAATATTTAAACCAATAAATGTCGTCTTTTTAAACTGTGGCTTCAACTCCCTGCATGCCAATTTATTATACCTATTGCATTTCATGAAAATATTACTAATAATAGCACGTAAATAATACACATGAGCATGAGCTGGGCAGAAAAAAAACCGTAGTTAAAAATAGACCAAATAATACAGTACTGAAACCGCAGAAAAAACCGGTTTGTTAGTTCCACCAGACGAAACCAAACAATCCGTACGAAAACAACAATAATAATTCAGCATTAGACAAATTTGTAGAACGTCTGTTTCAGCAGCTAATCTAGGTTGTCTTCCTTCTCTCTCGCTCTGTGGAAACGATATCGTTGGGTCTCTTTTTACAGTCGTTCGGGAGCAGACCGAGTTGAGTTAGATCAGGGTCGTCGTTCGAAACGTTTTTCGGACGTTGGTCCTAATTTATTTTGTTTATTTTCTTGGGACTAATTGGGGCCCGCGAAAGGTGGGTGCCTACCTAGCAGAAAAGGTTAAGGCTCTCATAGTTTATCTATGAGATTTTGGTTTATAGTTTAAACAAAGAAAGGGTTTATTCTGGTTTGAAAACTTCTTGTTTCGACACCCAATAAAATTTTACCTGACCTGATCCTTTTTTTTGGTTTGGTCACCTCGACAAAGATGCATAATTATTATTTCTTCTTGTTTGCTTACTTAAAGGTGGGCATAGAATTCTTAAGTGGAATAATAAAGGGTGTATTCTTCTTGGGTTTAATTAAGGAATTTAAAAAATATTTAGCTAACCATGACCATCGTTCAACAACTATTGAACGATGCCATGACCCTCCACATATACTTATTCTTTAATAATAACATAATTTAAGGGTCTTTACACATGGGTTTTATTCAAATTCGCATTTGGCTAATGCGCATTACAGCGCTCGTGTAAACTTAGATTGAATATGTCTGTCTATATTATCAATTTATTTGCACAACCTTTAGGGCACTAAAGAAGAATAAATATTTATGCATTTTTTCCAGGGGACCAAACCAGATAGAAACGGCTCAGGTCAGGTTAAATTTTAGAAGGTGTCCAAACAAGAAAACACCATTCTATCTGTATTTTCTTATTTGGCCTACAAAATTTTCCCTAGATTTTCACCATTTTATTCTAAGAACATTTTAAAAGCGCAAATTCGGTACCCTTTGAAAATAATACAAAAAAACATAAAAAAGGCCGCCTGCAATCGGAATATTTTATACAAAGGCGCCGCTACCCTTTACAGCCACGCGCCAATACACTATGGGATAGAAATCCATTATTTTGGCCAAAAAGCAACTTTGAAATTTTAATGGCTCATGCTGTGTATTTCAAAGTAGATACTCCAAACTACATGTACGCAAAATTATAAAAGGATATGACGACTTCTATTGGGGTAATAAGAAACTTGAAAATGTATTTTAAGTAAACATAAATATACAACATTTAATCTCTTAGTTTATTATTACCCTTGATTACTAAAAAAAGTAAAAGAGTTTAAATAATAAGAGCTATTGTTGTGTTTCCGATGCAGTCTCGCGAAGTCTCGCTACTTTTGTCAAAGATTTTTTTACCTTTTTCTTTATCAGTTTTTGTACTTACAATTGCCTTCCTACTTTTTGCTACTTCTGAGTGTAAGGACAGATACAAGATTTTTTTATAATTTACAAGGTTTTCCATTTTAAAATTTAATATGTTTTGTCCTACACTGTATATCCTAAAAGATAAAAGCATTCTGATGAAAGATATGGATTCTACAGAATCTACCCAACAAAACAGTGTTATTATTTATTTTATACGTTAAAAAATAAAAAAGTTGGGAAGATGTATCTCTATTACGCTTCTAAGAATAATTTAAAATTATTTTTCAGATTTGGATGGTCATATTTCCGAAACTAATTGAGATAGACACATCAAATGTAGTATTTTTCTAAAGCATTTTAAAAGATTTTTTTGGTGGTGATATAATATTCAGGGTATTTCATTTAAAAAAATCATACCTATTGTCGTACCCTGTATATCATATGAGATAATAATCATCGGATTACTGATTAGAATACTACCGAATTAACCAAACAAGCTGACATTTTAGTTTATTTTGTACAATAAAAAATAATAATGTTAAGTGGGGTGTAAATTTATAATAACATATAATAAGTTTTAGGTTTCCAAAAAGCATTTGTAATAATTTATAATATTTTTCCAGTAAAAAGCACCTCATTTTAAGTTAGATTGGTAAGTTTCAGAATTTTGTCCAAAAAAATTAATTTCTATCCCATAGTGCGATGACCAGCTGCATCAACCGGCATATCATAAAAGAAATATAGCAAAGGCGGCCGCGAAGACAAACATGCCGATTTATTTGCTTTAAACTTTTTGTGATTTTTTTCTTATCAAAGAGCACCGAATTTACATTTTTAAACTAGGTAGGTATAATAGAAATTAAAGACCTTGGTGCAAAAACCAGTTTATTTTTTTAATCAAAAATTGCTTTTTTAAATATTCTAAATAATTATATCATTGCGGATCGTCTGGTAGTAAAATTAGTTAAGTACAACGCGTCTTATGTGAAATAGCATTGGATTTCACTTCCCTGGTCAAGTATTAGTAGCATAAATCAGGCAAGTCCAGATGTGTTTTTTTTTTAACCAGGTAAGTCCAATTTTTATCAAAAATTGTGCTTTTTAAATATTCCAAATATTTATATCATTGCGAATCGTTTGGTACTAAAATTAGGTAAGTACAACGCATCTTATGTAAAATAGAATTTGATTTCACTTGCCTGGTCAAGTCAATCAGGCAAGTCCAGAAGCTTTTATTTTTAATTTCCCAAAATTTTTTGTAATGTGACCCACCTGGTTTTTGCACTAAAGTCTTCAATTGGATCTACTATTTTTCAGATTTAAGTTGTTATATTTCAAAAACCATTAAAGATAGATGTATTAAAATTATTTGATATTTCTTAAATCTCTTTTAAAGATCCATTTAATGATGATATGGGTAATAATATACAGGGTAGGACAAAAAGTAATTATTTTTTTAAACGCACCCTGTATATTATATTATCACCATTAAAAGATATGTAAAAGACCTTTAACCCTTTGACTGCCATGTGTATATTTGCGTATTCACATGCGATTGGTCAAAAGCGCCCCGTGTATTTTGCTTCGTGCGTACCAAAGTAGCACACTTTTAATGCATTTTAAATAGAATTCGCCCTCGGATGGCCTGAGGTAATGTAAAAATTTTTGAAGTTAGATTTTTTTACGTTAATATTGTTATTTTACTAGGAAAATAAATATCAGTACATTTCTGTGTGGCGTAGAAGACCCATTAATAAAATCTGGCGTGGTGGTCAAAGTGATAAGAAAATACCATATTATATTATTAACTTTATTAGGTCCGGAAATATGGTCATCTAAATAGGGTATTCAGGTAAGGTTTACAGTACCCTCATTTTGTAGTAGGTAAAGGTATTGACTTTATATTGGGTTTATAAAGTACTCGTCAAGAGCTTTAAAATAATGGCCACACGGCTCCCCTTTCCATTTAATTTTTGTTGTGCCCAACTCTCAGTTTGACATTTATATAAGTATGTCATTTCTAGCCCTAAATTTGGTTTATGGTGTGTTACTAAAGTCCTCAGATTTTCATAAAAAATTACCAAACCATTCAAAAGTTAGGAGGGGAGTTCTGACTTTAGACAAGCACTGTATAGTCATTGTAAGTTTTTAAAAAACAAACCCAGAATTTTGGTCCAAGGTGTCTATGGAAGCATTTTGTACAGACCTTTAAGAGACACCCCGTATAAACATAATTGTCATTAATTAGGTTCCAGTTCGCTTGCCTGGTACGACCTATTATGAAATGAATCACCGTATGAAAATAGTAATTAACGTCGTGGCGAAAATAACCCGCCGCAACACAATCGTAGTAAATTGCGCCGCAGCTTGGAACCGATCACCTTTGCGGTGGCCTTCGAAGGTTGTGTGTGTGTGTAGCGCAGTTTTCCTACAATAGTGGTATAAAAATATTGTAATTACATAATCCACGTTATATCAAAGTAAACATTCATTATTTAATGGGTTAGGTGGGTTTCAAAACCGGGGTATACACGGTCATGCAAAGCTGAAACGCACCTGCATGAAAGCAAATGTCAAATGAAGGTTTTGATACACACGATTCAGATGTACCTGACAGTCCAGCGTTAGTTTTGGCAGCTGGTGGTCTGATCAACTTGAACATAAGCGTAATTTAGCGAAAAGATTTTTTATTTTTGTCAATGTTACTTTTAACTTTCCAAAAGCATGGATAACCTTGGTACATATCTATAAAATCGCGCAATTCAGGTACCAAAGAGCCATTTTGTTAACTCAAAACCAACAATATAACCCCGTAAACGACGGTCCTAAACTGAAACATTAACTTACGTGTCCTACACATGCACAAGTTTGCACGACGCGCGCCACGAAAAATCAAACTCTGACATCGAGTCGCTTGCCAAGCCAGATGTGGCAGTTTTTTAATACACACGGTCAAGTTTGCGCGCGAGCTTTGGTTTTTTCAAATCAAGTACATTTTTACGATTTTTTTAAATATATCCAATGAAATATTTTATTCAACAATTTACCATATAAAAGATACATACATGTTACATAAGTATTTTGTAAAATTTTGCTAAAAAACTATTAAAAATTGACACCCCATCTTCTGCGACCCTTCACAAAAAGTTCTCTCGGCGTTGTCAGGATAACTCATGACAGATTCATCTAAAATCCAAAAATTTTTTGTTAGTAGATGCTTAAAGCGCGTGCTTATATATATATACAACAAAATGCATTTTTGGCGGCGTTGATATTTTTTTGAGTAAAATTTGCACACTTTATGGCCTTATAAATTACAAGATAATGTATTTTGAAGAAGTGTGCAAAATTTAAGGAAGATCGGTTCAAAAATTTTGAAAAATCGTGAGGACCGATGTCAAAAATGTAGTTTCAAGGAATATGCGATTAAAGTTTTAAATGCTGTACTGACTTGATTGATGAGCGGAACTTCTAAACATGTTGGGAACCAATTTACATGTGCCCGTATATGTATGTAAATTATATTAAGTTAAAAATCATCATATTTTCGAAAAAGGAAACTGTGTAATCTTCTGTGTGTACGCCATTTTTGGATACCCTGTATAAAAAAAAACAGTTAAGACATAAAAGAGCAGTAATTTATCCTAAGAGCTTCTATTTACTTTTCAAATAACTTTTCTGTTTTTACTGCCGAACCATTCCCCCAACCTAATCAACATACCGTACTAAAATTAAAATATTTATCCATAAAAGTCGCAATAAAAGTTACCTAACAAATGTTATTTATAGCTTTCCGAAAAATGAATGCGCATTTGAAACTACTACTTGCATCATGCACTAATCGTGAAGTAGAAAGAGATAGATTATGCGGCGTTATGTGCGACGCAGTGAGACGGAGCTAATGAGCGAGAGAGACGGACAGAAAACACATTAAATACAAACAATATAATTTATGTTTACGTTGTTTATGTTCAAGCTTATCGACAGTGCATCTCTGTTCTATATTTGAATGGGAGTTGGAGTGGTGCGTACGGTTGTACAGGGTAGAGCCTTTTCGTTGACCTTGCAGGGTATTGGTAATTCAAGTTAGAGCAGCAGTGTGCAATGCCAATCAGCTGTTAAAATGGGTATCTAGATAAAAGTGTCGAAAATATTTATCATATTTCTCGGCTAGAAGCAAAAGCACTTTTAAAAACAATTTATTAAATTTCAGATAAGTAAGCATCATGGTCTAAAAACCTAAATAAAACAAAGAGTAGTTACCAGCTAATGTTCTGCGTAATTTTATATAAAGTGACAAAACGTGGGTGTCTTTGAATATTTATGCACTCAAACTGCAGGCATAACAAATCCGAATTTGGACGCTTTAGCTCACACGACTATTTTTATTTTGACTTCTGACACTGAAAAATTGATTCGTGGGCACCTTCACAGAATGTTTGACAACGATAAGCTCTTAATTGTAATATACAGGGCCATCCAAATTAAGTTTCCGCGATTGGTAACTTCGTATTATTTGAAATACAAAATAGTTTAAATTAGCAAACTAGTAGCTTTTTTCGCGCTCTTTATACTAAAGATTAGAAAACAAAAAATGACTATCGGGTTTTTGAGTAATACAGCAAAATAACCTTTATTTAAACGAAACATTGTATATTTTAACACCATTCAAAAAATCTTTTAAAATCCTCTAAAAAAAAGCCCACTTGTGATATATCTAATTTTTCATAGTTTCGGAAATAGTAGAATCCTTAAAAAATTAATAGTAAACAGGCATATTTTAAATAAAACACCCTGTACATTGCATTACCAGTTAAGGGATAGTTTAAAGAGTTTTAAGAAAATACCACATTTGATATGTCTATCTCTTATAGTTTACGAAATAAGGCCATTTAAATCTAAAAATTAAGTCAAATTTACCTACCTAGTGGCAAGTGAAGTCTTTCATCAATTTTAGGCGAAAAACCAATTCTAAACCGGTATTTACCAATCGGTTATGTTGACGTTTAAATAATGTATTATACGTCAAAGTTGTCACCAATTATTACCGCGGTTATAATTGGTTGAACGCCTAAAATTAATGTTTAAAGCTCCCAAAAATGACTCACCACCTGGCAGCAACGTCACTTGCTTACCATTTCTGTGCGCGCGTTGCCTTACAGTTTTGCATATTTTTCTCAGTCTCATACAAGAAAAAAAATAGTATCTTACTATTCATTAATCATACAGCAAAACTCTAAAGAACTTTTTGTAGAAAATTGAACGTTTACTGAAAAGATTCTTATACTTTTTTAATAAATATATCCATTAAAAAGGTACTCAAGGGTAAAGATTAAAGAATTTTAAGAAATATAACTTTGCGTTCAGCTTTTAGCATTTCAGACAAAAATTTTTTTTTTATGAAAAGTATATTTTTTTCGTAATAGGTATAAGACATCCGTGGACAGACTGTATATAATTCAAAAAAAAAAAAAAAATAAAATTAATTGAAAATTATTTTTTTTTCAATTATTACAACCTTAATTTAAAGACCTAAGTCATACACATCTTAATATTCTTAAATATTCATCAAAACTCTACAATTTTTCAAAGGATTTACAATAAAATATAATTTTTTTGAATTTCCGGTAAGTCCTTTTGTGGGCCTATAATTTCAATCGAAACTCCTTCTCTTGCCAGCAAGGCGTCGCGTCGTTGAAAACCAGCACCGCGACGCCAGGCGTCGATATATCGATCTATTCTGGCGTAAAAGAGGGAGAAACTCGGATGGTCGTGGGTTATCAGGGAAGCCCGAGATCTAGGGTGTGAGCCATTCTAATAATTGGGGATGAATTATGACAGTTTGACTTTTTAATAGGATTAAAAATGTAAAAGGTTAAAATGAAACGTATTTTAAATTATTTAATGTCTTCAATTATTCATACTTTTCAGCTGTTGCCAACTCTCTGTGTTGTATCGTATCAGTAAGAAAATTGTTTGTACAGGTTGTTTTAGGATAAGATGTTGATCTTGGTGTGAAAGGTTTTTGCTGCACTAAAGATTTAGTAATTTATCTTTTGACAAACTTAAAGAAGCCAAATAAAGGGTCTTTTATATGAGTGATAGTATTTCGAATAGAGATTTCTCGGTTTCTAATCCATATTTTTTTAATGTCTAGGTATTGCTATATTTAGTATAGTTCGCAGTGTTATGACGCAGCGCCTGATTCCTCTCGATTGGTTAGAAGTACTAACAGGGCCGTATTAACTGTTTGAGGCGCCCTAGGCTAGAATTCCCGGAGCTCCTATTTTCCACCAAAAAATTTTTGAAGAGCAAAAAAAGGTCCTTTCCTCCGTAGCGCTTATTTTGAGTGCCAGGCGCTTTACTTTACCACCCGAAATAAAATTTAATGACCAAAAAAAAGGTATTGACTTTATACTGGGTTTATGAAGTACTCGTCAGGAGCTTTAAAATAATGGCCACACGACACCCCGTTCCATTTAATTTTTGTTTTCAAAACGGTGTCCAACTCTCAGTTTAACATTTATATCTATCATTACTTGCCCTAAATTTGGTTTATGTTTAGGGTCGTATTAACTGTTTGAGGCGCCCTAGGCTAGAATTACCGGAGCGCCTATTATTACCAAAAAAATTCCCTCCTTTTCGCGCCTATTTCATTCCAAAGCACCTTATTCACAGAGAAATTAGTCACCAAAAGTCCCCACCCGACCTAAACTTTTTTAAAAACTCCCCTGTCTAGCGCCTATTACTCCCCTGTCTGGCGCCTATATATTCATGGCACCGTAGGCTGTAGCCCAGTCAGTCTAATGTAAATAGCGGCATGTAAACATTTTGGAAATTGGACGTTAATCCTAAAAAGTACAAACTTTTTACAGAAAACCAAAACTTGAGAAAAGAGTTTTTCTTTAGTAGCCATCTTTCGAAAGTATCCTCATCTCCAAGAATAACCCTCCTGTCAGGGAGATGTGAAAAATGAGGTCTACGTGAACTGTGCACATGAGGCGAACCGTGGATGGTAAATGGTGGTAGCTGTTGGGGAGTTTCAGAAGGATTCTAATGGGGTTAGCTAAGTTGATATACAGGGTCTAAAAAATGCGCATTTTAAGTTTTAAAATTAGTTTTGTTTCAAGTTCAATTTAAAAAGTAAAACTTAGGCATATAAAATGAATGCATAAACATCATATTTTCGAGTGAAATGGACAGGTGAACATTTTAAGATGGCGGCTGGGCGCCATCTTGAAAAAAATTAAAATAGAAATGGGGGTCTTGTGGCACATCATTTTAAAGCTCCTAACAAGTTCTTTATAACCTTAGAATATAAAGTCAATAACTTCACCTATTTAAAATGGCGGTACTTTAAAAATAACCTAAATATTTGATTTGGATAGCCATATTTCCAAAACTAATAAGTTAGATGTACTAAATGTGCTGCTTTCTTAAAGCTTTGGTTAAGTCTTTTTACTGGTAATATAATATACAGGGTTCTTTATTAAAAACATATATACTTTTTTCTACCCTGTGTATTAGCACAAGTGTCACCATTAAAAAGATCTTTTAAAGAGCTTTAAGAAAACACCACATAAGGTACATCTAACTTTATTAGTTTCGGAAATATGGCCATCCAAATCAGGTATATAGGTATTTTTCAAAGTACTCGTCGGGAGTTTTAAAATGATATGCCACAAGACCTCCCTTTCCATTTAACTTTTTTTTCCAAGATGGCGCCCAGTCCCAATCTTGAAATTTTTATTTGTCAATTTTATTCTAAAATGAAGTATTTATGCATCAATTTCATATCCCAAAGTTTTACTTTTTTAAATTGATTGGTTCAAAAAATAAAAGGTGGGGGGCATAAAAGAAATGCACTGTATGTATATATCATATGAATAATGTATAAGGTTTGTTAAGTTTTCTTCTTATACACAAAAAATAAATTATTATTTCGGGAGTAGGGAATTAATGCCATTTGTTTTCTTATATTATCTTACTTGCTGACTCCCGGTAAAACTTGTTGCCGATTTCACTGAATAATGCTTTTTAATTTTTTTACATCTTACCGTCAAACAACGAAGTTGTTCATATAAGAGACTGGTTTTTCGTATTATTCACCATGGACTTGGTAAATTCACTTTAATAAAGTCCAGTGGCGTCTCACGGGACATCTTATCGAAAATAATGGTAAAAAAATGTACGCCACTTACTTTTTTGTAATTTTTTATTTTTTTTTAGAATAAGCAACTGAAAATACAACTTTTTTATCTCTTGAAATTTTTTTATATCTTGCTTCGTTTTCGAGAAAAAATAAAAACCACTTTATTGCATGTTTCTTGGGACGGAATTTTTGAATTTTGACGATTTACTGAGCAAAAACAGTTAAAGATAGAGTAAAATTAAATTTACTTTCCTATCTTAACTTTTTAAGGACTATCTAATGACATTAAAAAGTGAAGGTCAACTGAAGATTAAAGAAGGTGAATGTTGAACCTAAATGTTGGACACCCTGTATCTTAGAAACTATGCATTTTCGGACCTATGTTTATAGGAACTTTTTTCATATTTTTCAATGA
Source organism: Listronotus bonariensis (assembly GCA_014170235.1). Lineage (NCBI taxonomy): Eukaryota > Metazoa > Arthropoda > Insecta > Coleoptera > Curculionidae > Listronotus > Listronotus bonariensis. Next base: position 150,070 of record JACEGR010000419.1, read on the forward strand.
GGAATCACCTCCTGAAATTTGGCCGTGCATTTTTCGAACACCCTGTATAGCCATATTACCTGTTTAAAATCACATTAATAATGTTATGTCGTAGGCAAATAGCTTCTGTTTATAGGCAAATGCTTCTTGTCTGGGCAAATGACTTCTTAAAAATAATTCCTATTTAAGTCATTTGCCTAGGTAAATGGCATTTGCCGTGGTCCTTGTTAGGCAAATGACTGTGATATGTTTAATAACATATCAGGCGTACATTTAAGAAAAAAAAGCGTATTTTTGTCTTTCCCCATCTTTTTAAATAAATTCAAAATAGCCAATCGATGTATTTTAGCTCGGGGAATTTGAAAACCGTATTAAAAAACAATTGCATGAAAAACAAAAGAATTACGCCATGAATGTGCTCAATTCTAAGTATTTTTACTATATGTGTGTCTTTAACTGTGTTTGGGTTTTCGACGCTTAAAGAGTCATAATTTCGGCCAATATGATTTAAGTCATCAAAGTTTGTAACCCATTGGTGGATTTTAATACTAGTTTTTTTAAATAATTTTTTTTTAGATAAAAGAAACTACAGATAGTAACGCTAAATTACAAGTGTAGAGAAAATGCCAGTGTAGCAAAAAGAAGATACATTGATAATTTTCAAAGAAATAGAAAAAAAAGGCTTTGAAAAGTATCAGGTAATCACCTGCATTACCTGTATTTCATATTAACATATTTAATTCAATAAACCAAATATGTGACCTTTTAAGCCTCAATAACTCAAAAAACAGTAAAAGATAAACATGTAGTGCCCTTAATAAAAAACACTTAAAATTGACCATAGAATTCAAAAATATAATAATAAATATGGGGTTCCATTTAAAAAATACAACATTTATGGCGTAAGTCTTTTGTTTTTATGCAATCGTTTTTTTAATACGATTTTTAAATTGTCTGAGCTAAAATACATAGATTGGCCATCTTGAATTTCTTTAAAAATATGGGGAAAGTCAAAAAATGTGTCATTTTTCTTCTTAAATGGAATACCGTGTACAGTGTTTTTACAGACTACAGTAAAAAGCAAAAGCACGTGTAATTTAATTGGTTCAAAGCGCTAAAGACGGTCATACAAAACCTGTCACATTGGGGCGGTCGTGGTTAGTGCTGGTTAGTTATTTTTTTAATTATTTGCTTTATTAGGAAATAAAAAAATTAACTAACCAGAACTAACCATGATCACCCATTGTGACAGTTTTGCATGGCCGTCTGGTTAAGTAAATATTTCTATTTCCATTTGTCTAAAAATTAGGCAAATAGAATCAAATGCTAATCGGCTAGTCAAATAGCATTTACATAGGCAATTAGTAATTGAAAATGACAATATACTATATGCCCAGGCAGAAAGCATTTGTCAAGACAGAAACCTAAAGTAACCTGCCTGCGAGATATACAGGGTGTCCGCTAATTAACAGTATACACAAAACACGAAGATTAAATCACACATACCTATATCTAAAAGTTGATAATAAGGAAAATACATTGTTTAAAAATAAAAAAATAATTAATTTATTTTGATAACTTTTGATACATGTTGAATATTTCAATAAAATTGGGTATTCAGGGGTTTTTTGACATGAACTATTTAGGACTGATATTAATTTTTATGTGTAAACCAGAGGAGAGTAACAACTTTATTCCAATTTTTCTGAAACTTTCTAACTTTTTTGTGCCACCCTGTATGTATCATCTAAGTGACCCAGTAAAGTCCCCAATAATTTTTACACAAAAAAAGGTATACTTTGTAAGAATGGCTCTGAGCAACCGTTTTTAAGATATTTGAATTTAAGTGGTTTAGTGCAACTGTCTTTGGTGCAACCAAAAATGCCTTTAAAAACAGCCTCTTAGTCATAACTCTTCTTCCATATACTTTTTGGTTTTACTAAAACACTTAAATGAAAATAGAGAATTATTGCAAGTTGCCTAATTAAGCTCGGGAATTATTAATACCTGCCTTATTTAAATAATTTAGAGTTATTGCAAATCATGTTGTCAGTACCATTAACCTAAAAAAGGGGAAAAATTTTAGTTGTTTTTTCTTTATAGTTTTGTGTTGTAGGGTTTTGTTTAACACAATTAAAGAAATACATGTGAAAAGCAACGTTTTAGGTATTTTTACTTCTAAAAACCTTTCGCTCGGTTTACACGAACAGTTCCGAAGTTAAAATAAGACCAAAATAAGGCACGACCTAAAACCGACTTAAATAAAGCCAGGCACTATCCCTATTAGGAGAGTCCTTATCCCACCATGCATCTGCGCAAGCTCAGATGTCAAAATAAGGCCGGTATTATTCTTGCCTGGCCTTATTTTACTGTGCAATATTCTCTATTATCTTAAAAACGGTTGCCCGAAGCCTTTTTTACAAAGTATACCTTTTTTGTGTAGAAATCATGGGGGTTTACTGGTTTACATAGATGGTACATACAAAGTAGCACAAAAAAGTTGTACGTTATAGAGAAAATAAAATAGTGTAGCTAGACCCCCTCCTAGTTTACACATAAAAATCATCATCAGATCTAAATATCACATATCAAAGAACTCTTCCTTATTATCAACTTTCGGATATAGGTATGTTTGGTTAAATCATAACATTTTGGCATAAGGAATCTGTGATTTTTCTGTGTACCAATAATTAGCGGACACCCTGTATATTTTTTAACAGTCCTATAAAAATATTGTTTAAGAAATGTATTTTCATGTTTATGATTTTTCTACACCAAATTACTTCGATTGAAACTTAAAACCAGTGTTTTTCTGATTTATCTTTCATGCAAACAATTTTTTCCCCTGACTCTCCACGTGTTTCAACAAGGTTACCAAAAAAAAAACTTTCCCCTTGTATGTTGACCTTCAAGACGCGCTCTTCTGCCACCTGACCCTCTCGCATTAGCAATTCGGGCAGGTGTTACCGGATAAGGACGAAGACGGAGGAGTTCCTCCTTCCTTGCAAAAAAGGTATGCTTATCCGGAGCACACCTGTCAGGGTCAGGTCAGAATACATATTGTATGTATACAGGATGACGACTGTTTAGAGCGCCACACCGGTTTGCAAGACGGGTATTCTCCAGGAAGGTTTATATAATATAAACCGGACTTCGGCTATTATTTATTATTTAACGCAAGTAAGTGGAGCTCGACCACAGTTAATTTATACAGGGTGTTAGTGAGCTGCCATAATAGAGTCAGCAACTTTATCGTTCCAGGATACAGGGTATTAAACTGATTAAAAAAAATACACCTACCTTCTTATTAATTGCATTTAGGGGGCGTCCATAAATTACGTGATGCAGTTTTTTTTAAATTTTTGGACCCCCATTCCCCACTCCGACGTAAGATTAACAGGAATGTAAAAGGTACCATTTCTCAAACCGAAAACAATTTTGAAGTCGAAATAATTTTGTAGAGCAAAAATGAACGCCCTCGACCCATAGTATAAAAACTCTTTATTTTAATTATAACTTTTAAACTGTTTTGCCACAGTTTCAATAGTATTTTTGAGTACTAGATAACTTTATAGTAATTCTTCTTCCATAGGTAAACGCATTGTTCAGTGTTGGAATTATACAGGGTGGGATGATTTTTGTCCTTTATTATTTGACATTTTGCTTTGACCTGTTGATTCCTTCATCATTTTGTAAATACACAAAGAATACTTAATTTGAATCGATATCTTGGACCGTTTTTCATAAAATTGCATTTTAAGTCCAGACATGCCAGCATTTAGTAAGTAATAAAAATCCTTTTTCAGAAAATTTTTAAACTTTTAAAAATTTTTAAAAACAGTTTTCAAAAAAGTATTTTAAGGTTTAAGGGGCTCACAATTACAGTTTTTTATAATTTTACCACATTTTAATAATTTTATCTTAAACATGGAATTTTTTATTACAAAAATGTTGGTGGTATGTCTTGATTTAAAATGCGATTTTAACTTCCATTTATGAAATGTCCAACATTTAAGCTGACATAAAACATGTCATTGAAAGTTTGTCCAAAACGGCTTTAGGGCCCCAGGTGACCCTTTCGTCTGGTCAGGCGTGTTAAACTGTCGTAATGGCCCTTGACCTGAGCCAATTTAGCTCGTCGTGTGCCCTTTCCAATCGTTTTAGGCCATTTGCGTTTGTGGTCAGGGGACATGCAGAGACCACGATGACGACAAGTTTTGTTACTACCTATGTAGTAAGTTGGATATCGGTTTATTTTGGAAATTAGAAACCAGGGCTATTAATTGAGTTTAAGTTTATGTCATTTTTTTTTAAATAAGAAGGAGAGATATTTTTAACTTTTGTATCGTCCTTAAAAATCACAACTTAGTGGAAATATTTTAAATTTTCCAACTTCTAGTATGAAACAACTAGTGGCAAAATTTAAATATTTTTACTAAAATTGAGATTTTTCAGACGTACCAAATGTTAAAGAATATCTACTCCTTCTTTATTTTACAAAAAATTACATAACTGGTTTTGCCATCTACACTCATAATTAAACACCAACATAAAAATAAAAAATTTTCTCCGAAAAAATATTCAGTGTGTCCTCGGATGAACTTAACTTGAGATACTCCGTAACTTTTTTTTTATTTGATCTCTTGAAAAAATGTATTTCTCTATAAAACTTAAGGTTTGTCCGAATTAGCAGAAGCGTTTATAGAATCGCCATATGATATACAGGGTGTTTTCAAAGTATGAAAATATTATAAAAGTGCCAATATCTCAAAAACAATCTATTTTATGTTTTGGATGCTTATGAGTTGTATTACCAGCCCTTTAAAATATTATCGTTGATTTTCCGGACACCCTGTATACAGGGTAGAAATAAGGCTAAAATAATCAGCTGTGTTTGTCATAACATTTAAGATTAAATAAAGTTATTTGTGTCAAGTATTTTTATGGTACTGAGATAACCTTAAATATAAAATATAATCATATTATTATGTATAAACACGGTATGTGAGTTTGAATATGTCGTATTTAAACTTTAATGTTATATTTAAGATTCATTTTCTTTCAAATCATTTAAAAAATTCTTCTGGTAAGGTAGAATCCGTTTAGAAACTAGGCGAATTTTATAAAGAAAAAAACTTTTTTGTAATTTTTCATTTTTTTTTTAACCCCGCCCCAGCACTTATTTCTGGATACGCCACTGTCTTTGGTGTGTACTGGACAGTTATAATAATTGTTTTTTTGTTGCAGCCGAATAAACAAAGGAGGTGAACCGCCGACGGTCACCATGGACCAGAGAGAAGCGCATGCGCCGCGAGATTGCCAACAGCAACGAGCGCAGGCGCATGCAAAGCATCAACAACGGGTTCCAGTCGCTGCGCAGTCTGTTGCCGCATCACGAGGGCGAAAAACTAAGCAAGCGTAAGTTCGGATCTAAATAAGAATTACTAAGAAGGAGATTTTAACGCTGTTGGTGCAGTGGTCTGGGTGTGTGTAACGTTAAGTTTTCATCTGACATATATTGCACGATATTTGCAAACAGATGAATTCTTATAATGTAAACCGTCAAAAATGTAAGTCTGATGGCAAATTTCTTATTGTTCACATTAGCCAGAGTTTCTATCTGACATAAAATGTCAGATGTAAAACCTACTCATTATACTTTTTTCTCTTAGTTGCCAATTTTCAAATTCTCCGAGTTAAAATGCATAAAGAACACAGATCATACATTAAAAACACAGAATTTCATAAATCAAAAATCTGCCAACACGCATTTTGATAACAATCATAGAATAAACTGGGATGCTTCGAGCATTTTAGCAAAGGAAACTTTGTTCTAAAAACGCAAAATCAAAGAAAGTGCGTATATATTATTAAATAAAGATAATTGTGTAGCATCAATTTCAGTTAATTTAAATAACACTTGGTTGCCTTTGCTTGATACTGAAGTATCTTCAGGAAGACTAAAAATTAACTAACTATTCACCTTTTTGTAAAATAAACAATCAATACACCAGCAACCAGTTATCTATGTCACTATGACACTATAACCAAACAAACATGTTTTGACATTTAATGTCAAAGTTTTCAGATTTTCAGAATATCCCAAAAAAACAGAAAAATAGTGAATTTTAAAACCTAAATAATAGTAAGTTTTTATTTTTATTATTTTTATTACATTTATCTTGACAACGGTGGCAGATTTGCCACCGAAACGTCGATTTTTAATTATCTTTTTACTTGTTTAATATTTTTTGGTTTTTAGTACTTTCAATTTTATTTTGGCGTGTACCCAAATAAATACCATCTATTAAATGAATCCGCCAAACGAACATAATGTGTAGGTAAGAAAAGGGTTTATTTTGACCTCAAAAATACGGCCTCAAAATTTTTGTAGGGCTTACTGAATTTTGAAACACCATGTATACACAAAAATTTAAATACATATTGTTATTTTTTTATCTTTTTGACATCCCACGAAGGCATATGCCTAAATACCAGAGTACCGTGGGTGTCGGGTTATTAGATGTAATAATAACTATAATTTTCTAAAAATATGTCGGGCAGTGTAACTTCCCTCATTATTTCTCATCATGCGGTTCACCGACAAGACCGTGAGCGTTCTCGATTTACTCCGCATCAGCTGACTGAACTCGATTCGCAAGCCATTTAAAATCGTTACACAACAAAATATATCAGCTGTTTTATTTATTTTTTTAAGTTATCTGTATCTAGCTAAAATTAAAAAAAATTGAACCCAGTGGTCAACTAATTTTTTCCAGGTATTTGCCTTGTGCTTCTTGGACGAACGGTTAGTAAAATAAAACAAAAAAAAATGTTTTTTTGTTTTATTTTTTTGTTAATCTTTAACACGAAGATAAAGTACTCCATTCTAGTACACTGGCTACGTGTTATGTACCTGCTTTTAAAGTCGTTTATAAATCATGATAGAAACAGCTGTTTTCAAGTACTAACTTATTATTGGCAATTATCAATGAATTACTACATTCGTAATACGAGGACTCATAATAATAATAATATTGAAAATGAGCGCAAGGTCTACGGTCTGAAAACGTATTCGTGAAATGAAATAATAAATATTTTGTATGTTTGCTTTGTTAAAGCTTTATACATAATAAAATGCGGTTATTTACTATATCCGCTGTTTTCCTCTTTTAACAATTTAATTTATACAGGGTTTCTATACTTATAAATAAAATATGTGAATTTTAATTCATTAATTGTGGATATTTTTTTATGATTGTTTTCAGAATGATTACAGTAAACATGATTACAGATTTTACAAATAGGTCTCGGTGACCAGTTGGCAACTGGTCACCTGATTAAATAATAATACCGGATTGGCGCTGACCAGTTTGTGATGTTCTCTACAGAACAGGGCTCAATCATAAGCTTTAATTGAAAAACAAAATGCGTTTTGTGTATCTGGACTCAGTCGTTTGCCTTTAAAATATTTTAAAGCATAGGAAGAGATCGGAGTAGGAGCGATCTTAGTTGGGTTTTGTGACGTCATAGAGTCTCTTTTTAGAGCGAACTGAGAGCACGTTAACCGAAAACGCTAATAGATTAATCGGTGTTTCTCCGTTTGAGGTGCAGTTCTTGTTAAAGGCACGATTCAAAAATTTACCTCGTTTTTTCCCGTTAGGGGCACTATCGATAAATCGGCCCTGTGGCCATGTTCACCTAAGGTAGCAAATTTTCGCTGTAAATAGATTGGATTTTATTCCTTTTCTTCAAATTTTCCCGGAAATTGCAACATTTTTTGGTATCATGTCAAAATTGCTTTTGTGGAAATGCTCACGAAGTAATTTAAATGCCGCATACTTCAATGACGTAGTTGGAGTCTGCCTACATCACAAAAGATACAAGCTACGACATCCTTTTTCTATTGCTTTTGTTCCTTTGTTGGCATATTTATTTAGCTGTGATCGCTTTTCACATAAGCTCTAGCAACATTCTGGAGTTGATTGACCTCGCAAAATTGTGGAATAAATCGACTTAAAATTATTTACCACAAGGCTCTACAGAACAATTTTTAGTTAAAATTTTAATTTTCCTGGATTGTAGACGTATTTTACTACTAATTCAAATGAAAAAACCGGTTTGTGCGCAAGCCAGTTGAGGGTAAACGCACCTGGCGCCAAACAAACTATCCGCATTATCGGAAAGAATTTGTTGACGGCGTCCTGGTGTTCTGTTCGAGTAGGTAGCTAAAGAACGTCACGGTCAGACCGCGGACGAAGGGTACAGGGTGCCGGTGTTTGTATTTTGCCACGACTTTTAAGTGCGCATGTTCGTCCACCCATTCATTTGTTTACTGCGCGAGGTCGTAAAAGTCGAAAAATGCTTCTTGCCTCTGCGGATCTAAATGTAGGTTATCTATGATTAATACACACTAGATACACTGTAAAGTTAACGAATTTATTTATTGAATTTAGAGAATCGTATACATTACTTGGGTGCCCCTAACGGGAATAGACCAGATATTCGACTGCCAGCTTATAGTGAAACATGTTTTCAAGCCTGAATTTTTACACGTAAACGTTTTCTTGCCTTTTAAAAATCACGAGAATATATACAGCACATGGTTTGTCACGCACGTGAGAATTGTCCAATGCCGCAAAAAATGCTGCCGTTTGAGCCGTAGTGTAGATTATGTTGTGACTTTTCGTGACCCAGAAGAGTTCATTCATATATTATGTCGAATACACCGTGAAGCTTTAGCTATTTTAACGTCCTTAAAGCCGGTAAGGAGTGAAAAATTCGCTCTGGTTGTTAACAAAACAAATTACAAAATCGTGCTTTGGGTTAGTAACTAGAGATGCCATAGAATCGCTTGACCTTTAGGAGAGTTACATATTGTATAGCAAGCGACATTTGGCACAGCAGCGTTTCCTAGGTGATACGGCTTCCACTGTTTTTAAATTGTAACGTTAGTAGACGCGTGGGGTCAAATTGACTCCCAAACACAAAACGTGAATTTTTGAATGAATGGTGTTGTTTTTTGTGTGTTATAATTGTAAAAATCTCAAAGTTATTACAAAAATGGTAACGCTGAGGGTCAATTTGACCCCCGCGCGCCCACTTAAAGGTTAAGAATGAGGCTTTATAGGTAACAGCTTTCACCTCGTATATTTTTGCATGACTTAAATTCATTTAAACGTATGCCTGTCTAATTAAAGTTTTAGCAGACCCGCCAGCCTTGTGTAAGAATGGTCGTATCGACTAGTTCGTCCATTCTGCACCGTCTCTTTTGTTCTTCTAGGTTGAAGCACACAACGCAAGAGATTTTTTTGTTGAACGATCGCACGAGGTTCGGGCGACCTTTACCTTGCAGTGCGTATGGACGGGGCCGCGGCCGGCTAGACATTCGATTTCGTCTCGAGGACGAATTCGTTTTTGCAATTTCTGTTCGATCTTGCGTTTTAAATTTTTGCAAGGTGAACGAGGCAGCTAATTTTAATTTATTAAAATAAGGATAAATATACGGGGTGGATAATTTAATTTTTCCACCACTGTTTAAGAATGTATACATTAATAATGTGATTTTAAACAGGTAATATCGCTCATTACCCACGGTCATAACCCAGGCAAATTACCCACGGCTGTCATAGGGTGCTTTAAATGTGCATAAATACGATAATTTGTATATTATATGATTTTTTAGACAAGGACACTACTTTTTAGTCACATACGAGCATAAAAATATCTAATAGGCAGTATGGATTTCGCCACAAAAGATCTACAGCAGATCTTCTTTCCTTCGTATCACACTGTTGGAATAAGTCTCTTGAGTTTCTAGGTGAGTCCCAGATCGTTGCTATTGATATATCCAAAGCTTTTGGCCAGGTCTGGCATGCCGCACTTCTTAATAAACTTCCCTCTTATGGTCTTTCAACTAAACTCTGTACTTGGCTCTCTAGTTATCTATCTGATCGACGTATATTAGTTATTGTGGACGGCCATTCTTCAAGCTTTCACCAAATAAATGCTGGAGTCCCTCAGGGCTCAGTTCTGGCACCAACATTGTTTCTTCTTCACATCAACGACCTTCTCTCGTCCACAACTAATTCCATTCATAGTTTCGCCGACGATAGTACCCTTCACTCCAGTTTTCAGGTTCCTAAACCCATCACTAAACCTGACTTGGAAAACAAACGCAGAGCGATGCAGATATCTCTTTCGCAGGATCTTAATTTAATATTGGATTGGGGCGCCAAAAATCTCGTCCATTTTAATGCATCCAAAACACAATCATGTTCCTTGTCGCGAAAAGAGTCATCAAATACTCATCCTCTACTTATGAGCGGCCAAGTTTTACAGAGCAAAGACACCTTCAATCTTGTGGGCGTCACATTTGAAAGTAACCTTAACTGGCATAAACACATTGTATCTATAGCCACGGCAGCTTCAAAAAGCTTGGATTTCTCTTTCGAGCCAAAAAGTATTTTTCCGCTTCTAATTTATACACTTTATATGTGTCCCAAATCCGACCTCCCTTGGAATATTGTTCTCATATCTGGGGCATGGCGTCTCCCACAACCCTAAGCATTCTTGATTCTATTCAAAGAAGAGCTATTCGTCTCATTAATGATCCTTCACTTACAGAAAGGCTTCCCTCTCTTGCCCATCGTCGGGCTGTGGGGATTTATCGCTTTTTTATAGGTACTTCCATGGTTTCTGCTCTGAAGAATTGTCCAGTATAGTTCCTCCACTCACGGTTCCCAACAGAGAAACTCGTGGTTCCGCGCGTATGCATCCCTATACGGTGCAACTGGACAGGCCCCGAACTTCTCACTTTGTTCGTTCTTTTATCCCTAGAGTTTCTAGATTGTGGAACCTGCTGCCCGCGGAGGTCTTTCCTTCCCCCCAAATCTTCAAGTATTTAAGTCCCGTGTCAACAAACTCCCTCTTACCTCGCTTAAGACACCCACGGTACGTTAGTATTTAGGCTTTTAGCCTTCGTGGTTTGTCCAAAGAGTTTAAAAAATGTAAATTCGGTTGCTCTTTGATAAGAAAAAAAAATCACAAAAAGTTTAAAGCAAATAAATCGGCATGCTTGTCTTCGCGGCCGCCTTTGCTATATTTCTTTTATGATATGCCGGTTGATGCAGCTGGTCATCGCATATGGGATAGAAATTAATTTTTTGGTCAAAATTCTGAAACTTACCAATCTAACTTAAAATGGGGTGCTTTTTACTGGAAAAATATTATAAATTATTACAAATGCTTTTGGAAACCTAAAACTTATTATATGTTATTATAAATTCACCCCCTTAACATTATTATTTTTTATTGTACAAAATAAACTAAAATGTCAGCTTGTTTAGGTTAATTCGGTAGTATTCTAATCAGTAATCCGATGATTATTATCTCATATGATATACAGGGTACGACAATAGGTATGATTTATTTAAATGGAATACCCTGAATATTATATCACCACCAAAAAAATCTTTTAAAATGCTTTAAAAATACTACATTTGATGTGTCTATCTCAATTAGTTTCGGAAATATGACCATCCAAATCTGAAAAATAATTTTAAATTATTCTTAGAAGCGTAATAAGAGATACATCTTCCCAACTTTTTTATTTTTTAACGTATAAAATAAATAAAAAACACTGTTTTGTTGGGTAGATTCTGTAGAATCATATCTTTCATCAGAATGCTTTTATCTTTTAGATATACAGTGTAGGACAAAACATATTAAATTTTAAAATGGAAAACCTTGTAAATTATAAAAAATCTTGTATCTGTCCTTACACTCAGAAGTAGCAAAAAGTAGAAAGGCAATTGTAAGTACAAAAACTGATAAAGAAAAAGGTAAAAAAATCTTTGACAAAAGTAGCGAGACTTCGCGAGACTACATCGGAAACACAACAATAGCTCTTATTATTTAAACTCTTTTACTTTTTTTAGTAGACAAGGCTAATAATAAACTAAGTAGATTAAATGTTGTATATTTATGTTTACTTAAAATACATTTTCAAGTTTCTTATTACCCCAATAGAAGTCGTCATATCCTTTTATAATTTTGCGTACATGTAGTTTGGAGTATCTACTTTGAAATACACAGCATGAGCCATTAAAATCTCAAAGTTGCTATTTTGGCCAAAATAATGGATTCTATCCCATAGTGTATCGGCGCGTCGCTGTAAAGGATAGCGGCGCCTTGTATACAATAGTCCGATTGCAAGCGGCCTTTTTTATGTTTTTGATTGAACTCTACTAACTAAATGTTCTTTGTTTTCTCCTATAAGTATTAATACAATACAAGGACTTTAAACCTAAAACGTAATAAATTCGTAACGAACTGACCTCGATAGTCCCTACACCTCGTTAGTTAATGCTTTGAAACCTAAAATGAAAACGTTGAGAAAAAAAAGCTATTTCAGTACGACACGCAATTTCCCTAGTTCAATTATTCATGGCTTCTGGCCAAACTGCGGCACTATAATCGTGCCGCGCCACGCTTTCGACAGAGGCAGACAGAAAACAGCTGTGTTGTTTTAAAACAACACAACTAAAAATGGCATTACCTATTGGAGAGGTTGCATCGTTACGCAGACGACGACGGCGAAAGACCCCGATGTTAAAGGGCATTGACACGCTTTTCATTTTTTAACGCGTGCGAGCATCTGGTTCGACCGATATCATTAATCGTTGCCTTCCTTTGTTGTACTGGGTGTTACTTCAATAATGTATTAGATATTTTAGAAACAAACAGCTTTTAAGGTTGTGTTCCGTTTTTTACTTAAAAAATTAAATCAACTTTAATAAAATTAATAAAACTAATTACATGACTTTTAGTAGAGGAGCCCACGATGCTAAATGGGGATTTACTCGAGAGTCATAGAGACCTATTCGGTTACAAAGCTTAGATGATAAGAAAAAAACAAACACCGAAAAATATGTCTTGTTTTAAGAAAATACAAGTTTTTAAAAATATGCTTTCTTTTTGAATACGTGTGTTTTTAAACCAAGATTAATTTCTAACTTTAAAATAATAGTGGCTCTTAAACTGGGAAAAAAATACTTCATTCATGTCTTTAAGTAAAAGACATTCTTGAAATTAAAATATCCTTAGTATTATTTTAAGAACATCAGAATCAATAAATGGAAACTTAAAGATTTATGATTTAAGCTCTTAAATATCTTAAATCTAAGTTTTAAGATTTTAAACAAAGGAAATTAAATGTGTCTATAAAAATATTCATGCCTTTCCTTTAAAATAATAGGTTCCTATTTTGAAAACCTATAACAAAATATTTAACCGCTATGTCAAAGAACCCGTTTCTTTAATATAAGTATTCACTGAATGATGCTTTTCAGTACGGTATCAACGGTACGATTATATCCTACAGTCGAACAACGAAAGTTTTTCTTATAAGATACACTTGTTATTCGTGTTATTCAATTTGGACCCTGGACAGCCAGTTTGATAAGTCCTATGAGGTTTGGCCAAACGCATCACTGGAGAAGAGAACCAAGAACTAGTTCTTCATTCAAGATACGATCTTTATTGAATTAAATTTTATTTCAGTCTGGTATTTCTATTCTATTTCTATTTTTTTTCTTGGTTTTGGTCCCTTCAGGTTCAATCCACCACTCTCCCCCTTCCGGACTATGCTTTCCAAGGCTTCGTCGGCGGAAAATCTGGATAATCGAGCTCGTAGCTCCCAGAAATTCAAAAAAAACAAATAATTCAACAATCGATGCAATGCATAAATTGTCGGCTGTCAAACCAAGATCTGCTACTGGTGTTACGTATAACCTTCACTTTCACTACTGACAGTTCCCATGGCACGCCCATCTATTTCCCACCATTTAAGAAATACCTCGTGTTCACCACCAAACAGGATACCATCAGCTTATAGGAATCTTCGCTCACAGCGCTTAGATCCAGAAGAAAGATGCCGTCAATTTAGCCCGAATCTTTCCTTGATCCCCGAAGGTAAAAAACGTTCGTACGACACCTCTAGCCGCCACTCCGGGAAGAACTTTGTAGTCCTCTACGCACGTCCGCACTGTCCGGAGGTCAAACAAAGAGTCCGTCTGTGGTATTTACTATCCTGTCTTAAAAAAAGAATCTCTCAGTGGGAAAGCGCTCGAAGTTTTTACCTGGAGACCCATTGAGATCACTGAATGAAATAGGATAATTTTTATTACAAAAGCGCATTCTTTTGAATTTAGTACGCAAAGCTGAAAACATTTTTTTTTAGTTGGAGATCCTATTTCTTTAACACATATTTATGCGTTATTAGTCACAATTCTCTCAAATTTAATCTAAGGCTTTTGTTTTAAGATATCTTTTTTTTCAGTGCATGTTATATAATGTATACCTTTTCATCGGTGGGGAAGTGACTATAGACTTTTAAATATGTCAGAAAAATATTATTTCGGCTTGTGGAAATCGTTCGGGTCGTATCGGATTATATATTTTTCGTTATCCCTAAATTATTTTCTTTTAAATAAAAAAAAATAGCTAAATTCGAAAATGTTAAACTGACGTTTTTCTTTGTAGCCCTCTGTTTCCTTTACGTCACTATCAAATTGTCAGATTAGTGAAATATTCACTGTTTAGCATGTAATTCACTTATTCTATCTTAATCTGACGCGCCCGACAATTTCTGATGGATATATTTTTGTTTTTTATGATCGGCCCTGTATACGGGGCTCATATTTCGTGGAGGTACTTAACCGGGTACAAGGTATCCTCCAATATATTAATCTGCCGCGCTGTAGTAAATCCCGAAATCCCCTCTTGGGCTGCCCTACCATTAATGACTTAACTTAAAATTATTAATTTTTGTGAAGTAGGTTTAATTTTTTATCCAACACTTACATATAATATCTACATAATTGATCAGATTTTGAGGATATAAAGTGTACTATAAGTCACTAGTGACTTATACTAATTCTTTATTACTTCCAACATTTCAAAAATACAAAATTTTGTTGCTGGTGTTGACAATGACAAGTAACAAATAATGGATGACGTTTTCAAATTATTTTCGATATTAAAAACGATTTATACGAAAGTGTTGGATAAAATTTTGTATTAGACACGTGAGTTATTACATATAAGTCACTTAAGAAAATTACCTTTTAAACTTTTCTTGCGTGACTTATATGTAATATAACTCACTTATCTAATAAATAACTTATTTGTTTATTTTTTGCTTTTTAGTTTATTATTACTATTAAATCGGCAAACATACACTAAAGAAATACTACTAGTACCTCATTTGGATTGGTGAAAAGGGTAAATTTTACCCCAAGGTCGTCGATACTGAATGCGTCTGTGATCTCTTTTTTTTTTTAACCGACTTTATTTTTCATTATCTTTCCATATACTCATCTAGAGGCAGCTTTGCTGTACGAACAACGTACGGCAGAGAGAAAAAATTCTCTCTCGCGATTCTGACCTGGTTGTTTTTATGGGACCACCGCGGAAGTGCACTTTTTCAAATAAAAAAAAGAATTTTTTAAGTCGGGCCATAAACTCCGGAGTAATTGCGTAACAAACACCAAAAAAGAAGATACAGACGAATTGAGAACACCCTCTTTTTAAAGTCAGTTAAAAATACCGAAGCTACACTTGTAAAATAAAATTCTTGTAGGAATAATATGGATTTTCTTGAAAATATATTTTTAATTTAAAAACATTTTTTCTTGAAGAGAAGCAATATTTAAGAAAACCTATTCTTATAGGAAAACTAAAATATTTTTAGCCAAGACAAAGGAGAAAATAATAGAGAATTATTGCAAGTCGCCTTATTAAGCTCGAGAATTATTAATACCGGCCCTATTTAAATAGTGCTTGTACCCATAATTTAGAGTTATTGCAAATCATGTTGACAGTGCCATTAACCTAAAAAAAGGGGGAAACATTTTTAGTGGATTTTCTTTATTGTTTTGTGTTGTAGGGACTTGTTTAACACAAGTACAGAAATACATTTGAAAAACAAGGTTTTAAGTATTTTTACTTCTAAAAACTTTTCGATTTTGTGGTCGGCAGCCGTTCGGTTAGCCGGAAGGAAATTTTTAAATTTTAAAATAAAAAAATGCGTCTTTAAAATAATAATAAAAAATTTATTAAAGCACCTACTATGATATATTATTTTAATCAGAAAAAAACAAGCAATTTAATTACCTAATCATTTATAGGGTGTCCCTAATAAAAAAAAAAACATGTTTGGGTCATATGTCATTTTTTGGATACGCCACTGGATTCTACGGAAAAAAGTGTCTGTATAATGCGCAATTAGTTTCCTCGTATCTGTAATAACAACAAAGCTACAGGACCTTTTCAAAAAGTGAAAAAATCGAGAATCACCCTGTATCTCTAAAACGCTTCGCGATAGCGATGATCTGTTTTTACCATAAATGTTCTCTCCAAAAAGAGCTCGAGGATGGGGTATCGGATTTTTAATATCTCTTATGGTTTCCAAGTTTCCCATAAGGGACAACCAAAATGGGACACCCTGTACAGTACTGATTATTTTCGTTAAATATGTAGTCTACTTGGTCAGGTGCTCTTGAAAGATTGTTAATACTGACAAAACGCATTTACACACGCAAAAGCTTCACGGTCTGGTCGGTAGAACAAGAAGATGATTTATTGTTTATGATAAGGGTTATTAATCCGTTCTAGTGTTTTACTTCTTTTAGGGAGCCCGTAATGAAAGTTATAATTGCCTTTTAAATTTTTACGGATGGATAAATTATGTCGTCACATTACCGGCATTTTTAATAATTCGGCAAATTTTTATTACTATTTTAATTTTATTTTATGTATACAATATGAGCAACGCTGTTTGGTTCATCGCCAAGCAATGGAATAACAAAACAAGCACTATTAGGCACGCATGTTTCGCATGTTTACATGCCGGGATTTAGTTAGATTGTCTTTTTTCCTCACATTGATTATATGTTATATGTTATTTAACTGAACCTGTATATTAAGGAAATACCAACAAATAAGGATTGAAAAGAAGAGAGAAACTATTTCTTAAGCCCAAAAGTGGCACAATTTAAACTACTTGTTATGGGTGCTCAAAGTCGATAATAAACAAAACAATGAAACTATATTTCTGTAATAACAAAGCGCGCGCGACGCTAGAAACTGTGCCACTGCCACAAAAGCAACGCGTGTTTGGGTTGAGGCGACTCGCAGCTAGTCAATTTGCGCTGTGTAATTTAGTTTTATTAAGATACAAAAGTACGTGCGCCAGACGCGTTACTCACGTTTAAATTTGTACCTTACCTAAACATGTTCGGCGGTGGTAAACGGGGCGCAAGGCCTTCACTAAAGTTTTATTGAACAGGTAAATGGGGCGCAGGGATCTTGGGGTTAATAAAATAGTATAGGTAAACGGGGCGCAAATGTTTTCTTTAAAGTAAAGGTATCGAAATAAAATGTTGGTCTATTTTTAAAAATTTTATTAATTACGAAACATTTATTGCATCAAAAAATATTTACATATTATACACTTGACAAATACGAAGTACATTTTTACAAAATATAGTCTACTTATTTCTTTTAACCTATATTTATTCACAAGTTTTTCCAGTGACCCACACCCATTCTCGGGAAGGGCTGGCGCCCCATTTACCTATGATATAAACGTGACCTTACAGGCGTGCACGTAAAAGAGATATTTTCGCGCCCTGTTTACCTCCGTCCAACATGGTTAGTAGCTAACTCATGCTGTTAAACAAAAATAAAATCAATATTTGATCTACAGACATTTTTATTATTATATTATTTTTGCTTTTTTCGTTCCGATGTGTTTGTTTGGTGATGAAATTAATACTAAATTAAAAAATATCCCCTTTTGTGCTTGTGAAAGCTTTTAGTAACTACTAACCAGTTGACTGGTTGCCGTGTTTTTTAAATTATTTTTATATTAATAAATGAGTTAGTTAGTTTAGGTGGGTGGGTGCAAAATACAAAAAAACTTGTAGAGCAAAGAAAAAACAAAACTCCTTCAACATACCATAATTACTTGTATTTTAAAAACAACATTTTAAAGAGCCAAAAAAAGGTCCTCCCACATAACACCATCATGCTTTGTCCGCTCCGTCCACAACGCCAGTGGGGTGCAAAACATTTTAAAATCAATAGTTTTTAGCCAAAACTTAAATCTTTTCATACATTTTTAAAAGCCAGGGGTGTGCAAGTGCACCCCTTGCATCTCTCTCCCGGCGCCCATGCTTTTATGTATGTATGTAAATTTCATGGGTCGGTGAGTCGCCTGTAGTTATTTTGTTTCGGCGAATGACAGTATTATTATAAAAATTTACAAAACACTTTTTACACACACTACACATTTTCTTTGTTTGACATTACGGGTTTCTATATTTGCTAGATAGGCGCCTTCTGTAATTGAATAGAATATTGATGTGCATGGCTGTGTTCAGTAACACTAACTAGGGCTGCGTACGGAACTGACTAGAGGCGAATGACAGTATTATAATAAAAAACTACAGCTACACTTTTTACACACACTACACATTTTCTTTGTTTGACATTACGGGTTTCTATATTTGCTAGATAGGCTCCTTCTGTAATTAAATAGAATATTGATGTGCATGGCTGTGTTCAGTAACACTAACTAGGGCTGCGTACGGAACTGACTAGGGGCGAATGACAGTATTATAATAAAAAACTACAGCTACACTTTTTACACACACTACACATTTTCTTTGTTTGACATTACGGTTTTCTATATTTGCTAGATAGGCGCCTTCTGTAATTGAATAGAATATTTACGTGCATGGCTGTGTTCACTAACACTAACTAGGGCTGCGTACGGAACTGACTAGAGGCAAATGACATTATTATAATAAAAAACTACAGCTACACTTTTAAACACACTACACATTTTCCTTGTTTAACAATACGGGTTTCTATATTTTCTAGGTAGGCGCCTTCTGTAATTGAATAGAATATTTACGTGCATGGCTGTGTTCAGTAACACTAACTAGGACTGAATACGGAACTGACTAGAGGCGAATGACAGTATTATAATAAAAAACTACAGCTACACTTTTTAAACACACTACACATTTTCTTTGTTTAACATTACGGGTTTCTATATTTTCTAGGTAGGCGCCTTCTGTAATTGAATAGAATATTTACGTGCATGGCTGTGTTCAGTAACACTAACTAGGACTGAATACGGAACTGACTAGAGGCGAATGACAGTATTATAATAAAAAACTACAGCTACACTTTTTAAACACACTACACATTTTCTTTGTTTGGCATTACGGGTTTCTATATTTGCTAGGTAGGCGCCTTCTGTAATTGAATAGAATATTTACGTGCATGGCTGTGTTTAGTAAAAATAACTAGGACTGCGTACGGAACTGACTAGAGGCAAATGACAGTATTATAATAAAAAACTACAGCTACACTTTTTAAACACACTACACATTTTCTTTGTTTGGCATTACGGGTTTCTATATTTGCTAGGTAGGCGCCTTCTGTAATTGAATAGAATATTTACGTGCATGGCTGTGTTTAGTAAAAATAACTAGGACTGCGTACGGAACTGACTAGAGGCAAATGACAGTATTATAATAAAAAACTACAGCTACACTTTTTAAACACACTACACATTTTCTTTGTTTGGCATTACGGGTTTCTATATTTGCTAGGTAGGCGCCTTCTGTAATTGAATAGAATATTTACGTGTATGGCTGTGTTCAGTAACACTAACTAGGACTGCATACGGAACTGACTAGAGGCGAATGACAGTATTATAATAAAAAACTACAGCTACACTTTTTACACACACTACACATTTTCTTTGTTTGACATTACGGGTTTCTATATTTGCTAGGTAGGCGCCTTCTGTAATTGAATATTTTAGAATATTTACGTGCATGGCTGTGTTGGATTACACTATTTTCATATAAGCAAACTATACAGAATATTTATATAAATAAATTGTATACACTACCAGACATTTAAAAAAATATATAAATATAGTTTTAAAAAACTAATAAACACGCTTTCATAGCATATCAAAGTAAAAAGTTAAAAATAATTAAAATTCTTTTTTTTTTAACTATAATAATTTTACAAAGAAACATAAATTAGAACTGGATTTATCAAATTTTGAGTAATTACTTTAAAAAAAATGTAGATTTTTAAAAGATAAAGTTGAGATAACGTTTTTTTTTTAAATTTGATTTGGAAAGAAAACCAATCCCACATTAAAATCTAAAAGAAAAATATTGCCCCGTTCTATTCGCATTAAGGGCGTATGTGTGTGTGTGTGTGTGGATTGGGGGAAGTTAAATCTGAGGCAACAAAGGGGAGGAAGCAGTCTGGGGGTTACAGCGTCGGCATAGCAACGGACGCGGCCGGAACGCCAGACTTCAGGGAGCCGGGAGAAAAGAGCGTTTTTAGACGGACCATTCCGCATTCGTCCACAAAGAAATGATTAATTACCTTGTTAAGGTAGTAATATACTTGGTATTTATTAATTTGAATAAAAAAGAAGCCCTAAAAATTAGTAGTTAACGACACATAAAGGCATATTTAGACTACATATAACAAAGAAGAACGGGCCGGACCGCTGGCGTGTTACCTGTCTTGTAAACAAGTTAAAGTGCGTCCATTAGAAGCGCGACGGACGGACACAGTATTTCTATGTTTCAAGAAATGCGCCTGGCAAAGTATTTTCCGCTCGGCTTGTAAATAAATCAGAGTGTTTACCACCCTGTATCTCGAAAAGTTAAGCCATTTAGTACATATGTAGGTTTATTTAAACTTTTATTTTTAAGTTACTTAAGGATTCATACTTTCAAAAATCATCATCTTATTTCGAATCACTTTTTTTTCTTGTTCCAGCAAAGTTTGAAACATTAACATTTCCTCGTCAGAAGTATACATCTCCATTGAAGACTTTTACTACTAATATCGTAAAACCGCAACGAACATCCGCCCATATACCGGGGTATACACGGTCATGCAAAACTGTCATATGTCTCAAAAAAGCCAAAGCTCGCGCTCAAATTTAACCTTGTGTATTAAAAAACTGCCACATTTGGCTTGGCATGCGACTCGATGTCCGAGTTTGATTTTTCATGGCGATGGCGCTCGTCGTGCAAACTTGTGCATGTGTAGGACACGTCTCAGTTAACGTTTTAGTTTAGGAACGTCGTTTACGGGTTTATATTATTGGTTTTGAGCTAACAAAATGGCTCTTTGGCGCCAGGAAGATGTATTGCGGGAATTTATAGATATGTACCAAGGTTATCCATGCTTTTGGAAAGTTAAAAGTAATTAATACATTGACAAAAAAATATTTTTGCTGAATTATGCTTATGTTCAAGTTGACCACCACCAGCTGCCAAAACTAACGCTGAACCGACAGGTACATCTGAATCGTGTGTATCAAAAGCTTCATTTGACCTTTGCTTTCATACAAGTGCGTTTCAGGTTTGCATGACCGTGTATACCCCGGTTATCAGTCCGTTTTAAATGGACGCACCTACAGGCTGTGTGCTCGACCCAATCCGTCTCCGTCCGTCTCTAGTGAACGCTTACTTTAGGAATGCAATACCTACTTGAAATGTATTTTCCTTAAAATCAAAAAGAAAAGTTAATAATGGCCAACCGCGGTTTTTTTTATTTTAAAATACGATTATATTTAATTGAAACAAACCAATTCTGCCATGCTACTAGCCAGTCTTCATTTGAACTGGATAAGTTAGCGTACATCGCATTTGGCGCTGGCTAAGCGGTGAGGAAAAAAGGGGGGATCGAAAAGAACAGAAGGACAGGGGGCGGAAGCCTGGCGCGCGCGAGGGTGTATTACGGGGGCGCAGGCACCTGAACGCCGTTATATTTTATTCATAAACTAGGCCGTTAACTACGTCGTAGTGTGTTTAACGGAAGGAGGAGGTTCGCTATGAAAAATTGATTTAATTAATGAATGGTAAAAGGCCGTAGTTAGCATATGAATTATAAAATAAGGAGCCAATATACAGGGTGTTTCGAAATTCATGCATCAAATTTCTACGTCAAAAATAGGCCCTAGTTTCCTTTATAAAGATATGTCCGAAAACTCTTTCTTTTAGGGATACAGGTGTTACAATTCTAAAAAAACTTTTAGAATTTTTAACTCCTCTAGATATTTAATTGGTACCTAAAATTTCAAATTATTTTTGTTAAGTTTTTATTAACAAATTGGCCATGCATCAAAGTGGTTTTTATTTTTTTGTTTGAAAAGGATGCATCGTTCGGGAAAAAGTCAAGAAATTAAATTTGTCCCAAGTTGAATGAGGGGTTTAAAAATATTTTTATTTTAAGAGAAAGCAGTGGTGCACCATTTTTTTCTTGAAAAATAGTCCATACAAATATGGTACAGACGTCTCTGGAAATTTTCTTACAATTTTTTACATAAAAGGAAAAGTCTTGCTGCTTTTAAGAAAAGTACTAAATACCAAGTAAATACCTAGGGCGATTTAAAAAGTATGATAAAAAATTATTTTCTTAGAATTTTAACACCCTGTATCTATAAAAGGAAGCGTTTTCTGACAAATGTTTATATAGGAAACTAGGGATTATTTTTAACGTAAAATATGCCACTTAATTTTAATGCATAAATTTTGAAACACCCTGTTTAGATCACGTTGTATAATTTAGTATTCAGTAGAGAAGTTATATGTTTACGCAAATTTTAAATAAGCATTGTCGACCAAGCCAAGTTTTTGTTTGGTAGGGACATCTAAAAACATTAGGCTGTTGCAAATGGTAATTAAAAACTTACAAAATATATATATATATATATTATCACAAAACTAAAAATCATGGTGCAGCATTGTGAAGGCTCCCATAAAATTCGATAATTAAGGCTAGAAGTAGCCTATATGTCACACCGAACAACAAATTTATTAAATTCAACCCTTTTTAATTAAAATGTTCTTTTTCTCGAAAACGCTTCACTTTATCGATATCGGACAAGAGTGCCTTTTTTAGCTAAAAGTATAAGAAGCTATTTAAAAATTATATTTTTATGATTTTATTATACAGGGTGTGAAAATAATTAGTATCTACTATTGTATATTGCAAGACCACTTAAGGGGCCTCCCATTGTTCGTGAAACTGCTTCTGCGTGCGGAAAAGTATCATTTTGCGCACTTGTTGGAAAAATAATTATTTCGTTAAGTTTCTTTTTTTTGTTACAGGTAAGCTCAGCTCAGCTAGGAACCGAATATGTCTATGGTAAGCAATGACGCTGTTTTAAAGACCCTCTTGCCAAAAGTCTTTTAAAGGACGCAAGGTCTCGCTCCTTCGAATTTATTAGCTTACTTTTAAAATACCTATTACAAAAGGTGTTTTTAAAACGCCAAAAAACCTCTTTTATCGGTTTATGCTGGTTTAGGCACTTCTTGTTTGGGGACCTAACGAAATTATTCCTGACCTGACCCTTTTTTCTGGTTTGATCACCTCGGAAAAAATGCGTAATTATTTATGGATGTGGATTTATGAAATGTTTACTAGTGTTGGGTTTAATTAAAGAATTAAAAAAGGTTTAACTAACCAGAACTAACCATTACCCCCACCTATAGTCTGTAATAATAAAAGAACTATTGTAATGCTAATATTGAGTTAGAGTCTTTACACATGTGTTTTATTTAAATTTGCATTTGGCTAATGCGCATTATAGCGCTCATACGATTAAATATGTATGTCTATATTATTAAATTATATGCACATCTTTAGGGTACCAAACAAGAAGAAATAATTATGCTTTTTGTCCGGGTGAACGAACCAGAATACTAAGGGTCAAAAGCGGTAAAATTTTTATTATGTGCCCAAACCAAGAAAAACACTCTTTATCAAAAGGAAATATTATTATCTGTCCGATTTTAAACACAAGTGTCCACATTTTTTCTATATTTGAATCCATCTAACATCCCAGTTTTTACCTTTAGTTTCTCTAGTTTTAAATTAGGCCTGAGAGGTCACCGCGGAGTTAAAAAAATCAAAATCAATAATAATCATAGAGGTCAACTGGATTTGGCAACAACGCGTCATCGGCTAGACGGGCACAGGTGACACATAGGGCGGCGAAATAGTAAGCCGTGATTGGCAACCGTAGTACAAGTAGGTTTAGGGGTGGCTTACCACCGCTCTCTATCGTACGTGTACGCTTATCGGTAAAGTAGGGCAAACGGGTTCAATGAAAAACTAATTTTATGGCTATTTGATTTGACAGTGACTCGCCCCTGAATAATTAATTTACTCGCCTATTATTGGAGTAGTTTTAACTTTTAGATTATTCATGAGGTCGCGCAAATGAAAAAGACACATCCACGTGGCAATTAAATTTGGCTGGATAATTTATACTTAGCCGAAATTCTATGGGGCAATCTATTATTTCTATTAACCCAGTTTCTATAGAAAAGTGTATTAATTTAGGCTATTATTAATTTTAATTGATGTTTAATTATTAAACGTCCATTTTTTTGATTTATGGGGCTTTTAATTTTGTTTTTAAAGATTTTCTACAACATATTAAAAATTAAGTGAAAAACATATAAGCACAGGGTGAGTCCTCGATAGAGCAAAGTAGATTTATACGAAAACGGTAAAAATTTTTAACAGGATTTTTTTAGTGATATGTAACACAAAGTATTGCATATTTCTAAAATATTTTGGTGTGTACAGGTGCCCCAAAATTATAGCGAACAAAAAATTGATTTTTAAACGGAACGCCCTATATTTTATTACATATTTTGAGTCTACATAAAATTCTTAGCATCTTGGCTATTCATATTCCTATACCTAAAGTTAATAGTTTGGGAGTTATAAACAATTGAAAATCGGAATTTTTATCTTTGACCATTTACTGAGCAAAAACAGTTCAAGATGCAGCAAAATGGCTTTAACTTTCCTATCTTAACTTTTAAGGGCTTTCTAATGGTAGCAAAAAGTGAAGGTTAACTAAAGGTTAAAATTCACCTTTTTCAACCTTCAATTGACCTTCATTTTTTATTACCATTGGGTGGCCCTTAAAAAGTTAAGATAGGAAAGTGAAAGCCATTTTGCTGCATCTTGAACTGTTTTTGCTCAGTAAATGGTCAAAGATAAAAATTCCGATTTTCAATTGTTTATAACTCCCAAACTATTAACTTTAGGTATAGGAATATGAATAGCCAAGATGCTAAGAATTTTATGTAGACTCAAAATATGTAATAAAATATAGGGCGTTCCGTTTAAAAATCAATTTTTGTTCGCTATAATTTTTTGGGGCACCCTGTACACACCAAAATATTTTAGACTAAAAAATTCCTGTTAAATTTTTTTACCGTTTTCGTATAAATCTACTTTGCTCTATCGATGACTCACCCTGTACAAGGTTTTTATTTATATTTTGCTACCCATTTTTAACTATAACCAAGAAGGATAGAAAAAAAAAACATCCTGTACAAAAGTTTCTTACTTTTTCATCTATTATTTTTTGAGCATAGAAAAAAACAAATGAAAATCAAAAACCCAAGGAAAATAAGAGGTAGATAAACTTTTTTAAATGGAACAACCTGTATTTTATGTCACCTTTATAAAGGACTTTTAACCAGCTTAACAAAAATACCACACTATCTTTAATAGTTTTCGAAATATGACCAGTTAAATCTGAAAAATAGTAGATATAATTTTTATTAACCTACCTACGGTACTAACCTAAGACTGTAGATGCAATGGAAATAATATCCGGATTTAAAAAGTCATATTTCCAAAACTATTAAAGATAGATATCAAATGTAGTATTTGTGTAAAGCTTTTTAAAAGATCTTTTTAATGGTGACCTAATATACAGGGTGTTCAATTTAAAAAAAGTTCACGTTTTCATTTTTCTTCAGTTTTTGATGTTTATTTGTTTTTTTATGCTTATTAGATGAAAAAGTATAAAACTTTATACAGGACGCTTTTTTCTATCCTTCTTGGTTATAGTTAAAAGTGGGTGAAAAACTATAAATAAAAACTTTGTAGAGGATTTTCCTTTATACAGAGTGAATCAAAAATTGATCACGAAACTTAATGGGTGATTCTACTTGACAAAATAAGGGTAGAGCTTCATATAATTTTTTTCAAAATGTTATTCATTTTTCTACTTTCTTGGACTTCCATTGTGTTTATCTTTAACTGATTCACGGCGTTTCGGATTGTAATATCTCTAACCGTATGCAGGTGATCAGAGTTGGGCCGAATACTGAAAATCGAATACCGAATATTTAAGTACTTTGAAGAAAAAAGTATTCGAATACTTGGCAGTCATGAATACCCGGAATCGGTATTCGAATACTGGAAACGAAAAATTCGAATACTACTAAACAAAAAAGACACCTATGATTAAGAAATTTAAAGAGCAAAAAAATGTCCTTACCTCATTTCTTTCCTATTTTGTTTCCCTTTTGTTATTCTCATCATTACAATTTTGGTATTCGGATACTGTTTACACTTTTCGGTATTCGAATACTCGGAACGCCGGTATTCGAATACACAAAAAATATTCGTCGAATACTTCGGAAGTATTCGAATACATAATCCCGAATACTGACGAAAAAATATTATACCGAATACCAAACACACAAATGTATTCTGAATACTATTCAGAATACTGAGTATTCGAATACGACCCAACTCTGAAGGTGATACTATTCTATCTGGTCAAGGAAGGAAAAACCGTGTGTACAGTGTTTGAATGTTTCATACTCGGTTTTATACTTCTTGCAGAACAATAAAGACTAAAGTTTTGCTTGATGCATATTCATTCATTCCTAATAAACAATCGTTAGATGTTTGTGGTTGACAACTAAGTGCACTTTATTGAATGTCATTTAAATGCAACAACCCACGCTAGCCGAGGGATGTTGGCAAAATAAAGCGATCCACCCACGGCAGAACTGAACTTTTTATTGGATAAGATACCGAAGGCGTTATGTGGGTGTGAAGAACATTTATATTATGTCGCTCGTGTATTATTATGCCCTTTCGGGAAATTAATAGAGAATTATTGCACAGTGAAATAAGGCCAGGCACTAATAATACCGGCCTTATTTTGACATCTGAGCTTGCGCAGATGCGTGGTAGAATAGGGACTCCCTTAATAAGAATAGTGTCTGGCTTTATTTATGTCGGTTTTAGGCCGTGCCTTATTTTGGTCTTATTTTAACTTCGGAACTGTTCGTCTAACCGAACGGCTGCCGACCACAAAATCGAAAAGATTTTAGAAGAAATAATAGTTTAAAAAACTAAAAAACACGCTTTTATATGCAACCAAACTAAAAATTAGAAAATAATTTTTCATTAAAAAAATATTGTCATTTCATAGTAAAAAGCGTGGGGTGCATTTTACTATTTTTTCATAACTTTTCCATCATAGATATTTGCAAATATAATAATTATAACATTTAATATATTTATCACCCCACGCTTTTTACTATGAAATGACAATATTTTTTTTAATGAAAAATTATTTTCTAATTTTTAGTTCGGTTGCATATAAAAGCGTGTTTTTTAGTTTTTTAAACTATTAATTATTTTTCATTTTTTAGTTTCTGCTACTCTTGACAAAATGGCGAAAAATTTTTTAATGAACAAGAGTGGCAAATTTTAAAATTTTTCCAACAGATTGCAACTCACTAAAAATTTCTTCTTCATTAAGTAGCAAAGTTTGAAATTTTGCCAACAGATGGCAATCCAGGCAATGTTTGGACCGTTGCCAATATATTGCAACCCACTAAAAAATTTCTTCTTCATTTAATAGCAAAGTTTGAAATGTTGCCAACAGATGGCAACCTAGGTGTTGTTTTTATAATATAATGGAATTTTTTTCCTGGCGATCCAAAAAAAGATAACGGGATACTGTTTGCAGATTATTGCATTGTCATGTTTCCTTAATACGTGTGCAAAGTTTCAAAGAAATCGAATAGCTGGAAATTGGTTAAAATTAGGCTCAAAGATTCCGTTACATAGCCAGATAGTTACAACCCAAGTTAATAAAAGCGTGTTAACGGCATTTATTAACTGTTATTGTTCATAAAAAATTGAACACCAATGGTGCAACTAACCCAATTGTGTAAAAGAACTTATTAATTTTTATTGTTCATAAAAATTGAACACCAATGGTGCAACTAACCAAATTGTGTAAAAACTAAAAAATTTCTTCTTCATTTAATAGCAAAGTTTGAAATGTTGCCAACAGATGGCGACCTAGGTGTTGTTTTTATATTATGATGGAATTTTTTTCCTGGCGATCCAAAAAAAGATAACGGGATACTGTTTGCAGATTATTGCATTGTCATGTTTCCTTAATACGTGTGCAAAGTTTCAAAGAAATCGAATAGCTGGAAGTTGGTTAAAATTAGGCTCAAAGATTCCGTTACATAGCCAGATTGATAGATAGTTACAACCCAAGTTAATATAAAAGCGTGTTAAAAATACCTCAAAACTTGCTTTTTCAAATGTATTTCTGTAATTGTGTTAAACAAAACCCTGCAACACAAAACAATAAAGAAAATCTACTAAATTTTTTCCCCTTTTTTTAGGTTAATGGTACTCTCAACATGATTTGTTATAAGTCTAAATTATGGGTACAAGCACTATTTAAATAAGGCCGATATTAATAATTCCCGAGCTTATTAAGGCAACTTGCAATAATTCTCTGATTGTGAAGCTACTGGAATAAATATGAAATTCTGGATTTTTTTTTTGCTTAATGGGATCAATTTTTGAAATTTTGCGAGGTTTTTAAATCAAATTTCTTAAATAAACTAAGTTTTATTATTATTTTTGCTTTAGAAAAAATAATTGAAAACCACAAAGTTACCTACTAACACTTAAGACATTTCACAATAATTACCAAAAATTTTTACGACTACGCTTATTACCCACATCCATTACTTATAGATGTTTTTATTTAATGTGTATGTATACTATAATTTCTATATTTTTGACAGTTGCGTAGCTAGGGCAGCAGGGACCCTGGGGCAAAAAATAGCCACATGTCACATATGAGTATAAAAATATCTTATGGATACGTAAAATCAATCACATTCTATAAAAAAAATTGCAATAGACTGATTTCACTTATTTTATAGCTGTAAAATATTCTGTCACAAAACGAGAACATTAAATTATTGTTTATATTGATAATTATAAAACAACAAGATAGTTGTTTTAAAATATTTTTCAGTGATATATCAATAGCCGTAGAACAAATATAGTATGCAACTCGTACGGATTACTCATTTCCCTCTCGTATGACTTTGCCTGCGGCTCGTGCTGCAAAAGTCATACTCGTCGGAAAACTCGTGGAATATTCCGTGCTTGTTCCATAATATACTATGTATTACCCCCTCGCTTATGGTAGAGATGTGAAAGAAATGTAATAATTCCACCATTGTGTTTCAACAAAAAGAAAATCATATGGTTTTATAATGAAGAGGTAGTAATTTCGTAAAATACGCATTTATTTAGCTCAAACATTCCTTACACATTATACACACATTCCTCGCACTACTCCAGTTAACCTTTAAAAAAAAAACAGGGTAAACCCACAAGAGCAAACCGGGCCACAAGCTCCCCTTTCGGCCACACAGCGCCGTGCAAAAATCGCATTACGGTCGCCCCTTTGGGGGTGGGGGAGAAAACGGGGTTGGATCGATGCAGCCCCGGTCGTCGTGACAACCGCCGAAATCTCGGTGACGTCACGGGATCGATACCGAAACAACAGAAACTGAGTACGCACAATTGGTCAGAAAAAGAGAATATAGAATAAGGTTGAGGTGGGAGAGAATGTGTGCGCTTATAGTGTAGGATGGCTGGAGTGTAGTTGATTCTGGCGAGGGCGGATTGGTGCAGGGCAGTAATAACTGTTATGTAGTTAAAATACTAGATCCACTCTTTAATATCTTTAAAACTACATTTATAGATGGGTCCACATATATTTTATTCTGAAAGCCATACCGCAAAGTACACAAAAAATGATAAAGTAAACACACCTTTTCGAATGCACATAACCTCGGACAGAGCCTGATTACATATTTTTAGATAAATAATAAAAAAAAACATTGCTAAAACACGTATCACCTACTTAAAAACATTCTCTTATTTCGCCTCCGTCCTACTATAAAACCGGTTGCACGTAGCGTGGTACAGGTACTAGAAACTCGTCGGGTTAAATATTTTTTGCTGCAATAAATCATTGTTCACAAAAGGGTTTCTTACTTTATTTTTTTGTGTACTTGACGGCATCGCGTTTAGAATGAATTAAATGTGGATCCATCTTTACCAAAATTGGTATCTAACAAGGAAACTATCCCAGGTGTCCCTCGCCGATTTTGATGAAACTGCAATATGTTGTAGTACATCAAAAAATAAGGAACATTAAACACTTAAGGGGTGATATGCACCCCTAAAATCCACCCTTAAAATTATTTTTTAAAATATCGTTTTTGCCTCTTAAAAACCGCTTAAGCTTTGTTTACAAAATTCGGTATTTGGGGGTTTTGGGCACATACCTAATAGATATCAGCACTGTTGCCGGATTTGATTAAAAATTGCGGTGTTATGTCTTGGCAACCTGTAAAAATGGAATCTCATAAAGTTGGGAGGTGCATTTTATTGCAACCGAAATATGTAGGTCAGTTCATTTAAAATAACACAAAAATATTGGAAGATTAGATGATATTAGCTTGAAGGTGGATTGTAATACTCTAACACTGCAACCTGCTCAGGTTTATTGTGTATCCTCCATCCCTATGTTAGAGCTAATCCAAGCCGGTCTTTTTAATTAGACTTTACAAGCTTGAAACTGGCTTCTTGGTAAATGTTGCTGCTTTAGGTTTTTCCTCAGCCAGCCTTGCAAACCGCAGACGATAAAGGGCTTCGCAGTAGCACCAAATGTGTTCTGCGGTTTCTTCTTCTTCCTGGCAGAATCCGCATAAGTTTTCTTCTGCCAGGCCTTTTGTTTCCAGGTGTTTATTCAGTCTGCAATGACCTCTTAGTTGACCCACTATAATTCTTACTGCCTTTCGGTTGTGGAATGGAATCTTACTTAAGTTGGGAGGTGCATTTCATTGCAACTGAAATATGTAGGTAATATTACTAATGATTTATACTTACCCCAAAAAAATTAAGATATAATTTTTTCCTGATATATCCACGCTTTCAAAGTCATATCGAAGGTCACCACAGGATGCGTTATTTGATTTTTCACAGCTGTTTTGGAGTTTTTAGTTTTTGATAAAAGAACAATTGAGTGTTTCCTACCGAAAAATTTAAACACCCAATATCGTTATATTTAATATAAATTTATTTCACAGACGTTAAGATAGTAAATTTGCCTCTAAATTCATTCTGAAACACCCTGTATAAATAAAAAATTAATCGATAAAGATTTGCATTTGCAGTGCGATTTATTTATTTCTGTAAATATTATCCGCCAATTTGATACCCATTTTTATCAGCTGATAATGCAAGCTGATATCATGCAACATTGTGTTTCTTTAAATCGCAAATTAAAAATTTCATTGAGTTCTGCAGGCGGATTCTTAACCGCTGTCTCGAGACGTAACGTATCTAGTCGCTACCGAATGGTGATTCTTAACTTATTTGAAACTCGATTTCGAGTCGATATCTCCCGAGTTTTATAACTGGGCACTATCCTTATTAAATAAGTCTTTATCCTATTATTTACGTAAAAACGGATGAGAAAATAAGGCCGATAGGTTTCGAAAGGAATATCGAGAACTCGATACCGACTGAGTCGTCACCTATCGAGAAGTTAAGAATCCGGGCCCTGGCCTGACTCTCACTCGGTGCCCTTTTTACTTCTTTATTGCGACGTTGCCAGCTTACCGGTTATTCAACATAGGCTGATACGCCCTAGACCAGCAATTTGGGACGTTTGTGATGTACTGGATATCTGGGTTACCTGGTTACAATAAGCAAACGTATTATGGTGGTAAACATGCTCGTAATATGTTTTGATGATGTACTGAAAGTAAAGCCAATAACTCAAAACATTATATGTATACAATAAATACATAAATGATTGATTTAGTTTTTATTTATTAATACAGTGTGTCCACGGATGGACTTAACTATATCTATATTCTTTATAGAAAAAATTTGCTTCGTCTGAAATGCTAAAAGGTATAATAAAAATTACCCTATGATATACAGGCTGCTTAAAAATCGCGAATATATTATTTTGAAAAATGAAAAAAAAATAAAAAATATATTTTTAAAATGGTTAATTAAGAAGCATAAAAGAGTTATAAAAAATTTCTATACATTTTTTTCTTATCGCTTATTATTACTTGGAAAAACTAGGTGTAAACTAAAATGTTTTTGTTTTATAAATAATTGATTTTATTTTTTATATGCATACAATAATCAAGTAAAGTTAAAGTGTGGCGAGCAGTGGTGTAGTGGCTAGCGTGTCAGCCTCTTACCGCAGCGATCCGGGTTCGAATCTCGGAGTCGGACATCGGATTTTTAATAGCTCGTCACCTCACAGTTGGCAATGGCAAACCACTGTGTAGTATTCTGCCATTTTTAGGTAGTAGTTATTTAAAAATAACGTCCGTGGTGGCACTACCGCGTTGTCTAAAAGGTGCTGTGAAATGCAACTGCATGTTTCAGTGCTTGGATAACGTTGACGGAACACGACAATATTGGGTTAAACATCCAGTAACCCGGCACTCACGGTACACTGGTATTTAGGCATAAGCCTTCGTGAGATGTCATAAAGATAAAAAAAAAAAAAAAAAATGTAAGTATTTATTCATTTATTCAACAAAAAGCTAATAATTACGCTATTTAAATAAGTAGTTAAAAAAATATTCATATCCGATGTTTTTTCTAAATACCAAAATAACATTTTCGTAATTTTGAATCTCCCTGTTTATTATAGGGTATTTTTTGGATTAATTTTTGTAACATTAACCTTAGTTTTCTCAAAAAACCATAACCAATAACAAAAAAATATATATACACTTGATTACTTTTTTACGCTTTTTAATAAATTAGTTTCAAAATCTGTTTTTCAATTTTTTAATATTTTCGCGAATGTGAACCACCCTCTATATAATACGTCGAATTTTAATAATAGCTTTTAGCATTTCAAAAAAAGCAAAAAATTTATTAAGAATAACTTTTGTTCAAAATATTAAAAATATTTTTTACAGCTATAGTTAAGTTCATCCGTAGACACGTTTGGAAAAGTTTTCTAAATTTAATCATTTTTTTTAACCATAACTTCAACAATCTGGTTATCCACACAGGCGAAAGGGAAAATTCAACCCCGGTTGGCCTGCCATGCAAGACTGCGAGACACAGACGACGACGCGGGGCGTCGCCGCCGGACATGGCGTCCTCGGAGCGCGTCGGTTCCTTTACCTCGTCGCGTGGATGCGAAAACCCATAAAGACGTCTACCAGTGTTGCCAAACGAGACGGAAGCCCTACTTGGCCAACCGGCTTTAACTAACCCTAGTTAACAAGACTTTACATGGGCGCCTAAAATAATTCCAGAAAATTTTGTATTCAATCGGTTTATTCGGGAAAAAAACAGAAATTACACTAGGAAAAAAAACAAAAGGATGTTTTAATGGCTGTACGGGGGCATCCGGATCATCCTACAGAGTTTGACTTGGGGGTATCCGATATTTGTATTTATTACATACTTTCGTTACCTAAAGCTCTTGGAGTTAGCATTTTGGGATTGCGAAGTAATTCCTAGACTCTAGACTTCCATGTCATGCATAGCTACCCTTGTCAAATGAAATAAAGACAGTGGAAATCCGAAAATCTGCTTTTAAATTATGGTAGGGGAGCTCACGATGCTAAATGGGTTTTTTCCAGAGCCTCATAGAGACCTAATGGGTTGCAAAGCTTAGTTGATAAAAAGAAAAAATAGTATATAATGTATACCTCTTCATTGGTGGGGGAAGCGGCTATAGATTTTTAAATATGACAAAAAAATAATATTATTTCGGCTTGTAAAAATCGTTTGCATGGTATCGGATTATATGTATATATCTTATGTTATCCTTAATTTTTTTTTCTTTAAAATAAATAAAAATAGCCACGCTCGAAAATGTCAAAGTGAAGTTTTTTACAACCTTGTAACCCTCCGATTTCTTTACGTCAGTCTCAAATTGTCCGATTAGTGGAATATACACTGTTTAGCATAAAACTCTAACTTACCCTATCTTAATCTGACGCGTTTGAAAATTTCTGATAGATATATTTGGTGGAGGTGCTTAACCGGAAACAAGGTATCCTCGGGAATATTAATCTGCCGCGCTGTAAGTAAATCCCAAAATCCCCTACCATTAACCATTAAAAATATTTTTCAAAAGGTTTAAAACATAGATAACCAACATTTAGATCCGCAGTGGCAAGAAGCATTTTTCGGATTTTTACGACCTTGCGCAGTAAATAAATCGGGGGTGGACGAAAATGTGCACTTAAAAACCATGGCAAAATACAAACACTGGCACCCCGTGCCCTACGTCCGCGGTCTGACCGTGACGTACTCCAGGACGGCGTCAACCGATTATGCAGTGATACAATATTGAAAATGTTCCGTTTTAAAAATCGTACTTTTTGTCGTACTTGGTATATCTTAAGGATAATAAAAATCTAATTACTGGTATGACTGCTACTGAGTTAATCTAACAAATTAATTATTTTTTAATTTGTTGTACTCTGGGAAGGGAAGGTCTGTGCAAATAAGACGTAACTTTTGTTCGACTTGAAACAGGAAAAAGAAAAAAAACGAGTTTAAATAGAATATAGACTCAAGTGACGCAACCACTTCTGTCACGAGAAAAGCAAATTGTATTCCAAAGTGTAAAGTTGAAAAACGGTCCGTGGACCGCCAAATGCAAACGCTCTCTCGTTTGTCCCACCTTCGGGAAAACCACTCGGTTCGTCATCGCCTCCAAAGGTCATAGTGCATTGGGTCATCTGCGTCATCCGGGAATGCACATCGCGGAAATGTGTGGCCAATATGCCTTTTGTCGAATTTCCTGGATTTGCAAGCCCGGATTTTGCAGATGGAAAGCGTGGCGCCTGGAGAGGGGCGCAGGGGGATCGAAATGGAACGATAGCAACACGAGGTGTTAGTAGACGATTGTGATATTGTAGTAGCTAAAGAGGTCGACGCTGATTGGAGCGTAGTGAAGTAGCACTTTTTTAAAAATTATTTTATGATATACAAACAACTTAGTTATGTCTAATTGCTGCGTTTAACCGACTAAAATTAATTAGTAGTCAGATAATGTACAGGGGGTCAGATTATCAATTTACACGCCCTTTACCATTTATATTTATTTTATAAAAAACAAAATATTTGTACGACTGGGCGTAAAATACAATTTTACGCCCCCATTTGAGGGCTTAAAATTGCACTTTTACGCCCTAGGGCAAAAAAGTATCAAAAACGCCCGCATTTATAGATGAGGGCGGAAAATAGCACTTTTACGCCCTAAGGCAAAAAAGTATCAAAAACGCCGGCATTTATAAATTTATAAAACCATAATAAAATTGAATAATGCCCTATTTTTTTGGTAAAACAAAATTTTATTTAATAAAACATATGTTAAAAGCAAACTGATTACAATTTAAAGCATTAAAAGCTGGAAAATTTTCTCCTATCTACAGAGAATGTTATTTCTGTCGTACAAAAAAATTGTTTGCACCTCTAGCGTAAAGCATTTTTACGCCCACAACTGATTGTTGCCCTCGCGGAGCTCGGGCAACAACTCTTAGCCGCGGGCGTACAAATGCTATTTTGCTGGTACAACAATAACTAATAGTTCATATCATTTTGTTGGGTTAATGTTGTAATGTCTGTAATCTGATTTTATCATTTCCTAGGGTATACAATATCTAGACGATAAAAAGTTTTTTTTGTTAACGACACACTACGAGAAGCCCAACTAGCCGGCTGTTTAGGGGGACTTAAACCCCAGTTTATAATTAGGTGTACCGCAAAACACTAATATGTATTAAATGCTTTGGGGCGGGGGCATTTGCCGTTGTGAAACTGACTCGATTTATTAGAAAATAGCCACAATTTTGAATGATACGAAATTCTTCATTTGGCTAATAAAGGAAATAAGCTCTCCCAGTTGGAATCTTTAGTAATCAACAAAATAAAAACCATCAGTACATCTTTAGCCGTGTCCAGACTTGCCACAATTTGCCAAACATCCGTACAAACCAACCAACCTGTTTGCGCGCTCCTTTGAAGCCAAAAAACCTACAACCTCTGAATCACCGGCGAATCATTTGCTGAGCCCTTGAAACGACATTTGTCCACGTCCGCGCTATGTGGCGAGGTATGCGGCGTTGAGCGGCACGGCAAATTGTTGCAAGTTAAAGTTTGGAATTTGTAGTTACTTTTTAATATTAGTTTAATTTACACGTCTAAAAAAGGTACAGTGTTGCCGAAACAGGTGACCCAAGTTGTGCGTAAAAGTGAAATTTTTAACAATGAAAAGTACTTTTTTATTAAATAAAATCATTATTTTTGTTTCTCTTAGTTGGAAAACAATTATCACAAATTGGCTAAAAATAGCTTGTTTGTAAACCTAACTATTTTTCATGGCTTACTGTTATTTTAACACCCACAATGTTTCGAGACTCACTCGCCAAACTACAAACAAAAGTTATGTACTAAACTCAGTTTTGTTTTTGAGATTTAAAAATCCATTAGTGGCGGTTGGTGATGCTAATTAACGCCAGATCGGATAGTGTTCGACAGATGCTACCTTGCAGAGCAAAGGAAGTAATAAGCAGTAAAGCTACAGGACTGTCGGTCGGCGGAAACCGACGCGATTTACGTTTACCCAAATCAAATGTACACTTTTAAATGAAACCATATTCAAGTAAAAATTTGATTTGGGCGAACGTAAATCGCGTCGCGTCGGTTTGGGCCGACCGAAAGTCCTAGGAAACCGTAGCTAAAGCTACGGTTTTCTAGGAATGTCGGTCGGCGGAAACCGACACGATTTAAGTTCTACCAAATTAAATATGCACTTTTAAATGACAGAACATTCAAGTGAATATTTGATTAGGGCGAACGTAAATCGCGTCGGTTTCCGCCGACCGAAAGTTCTAGGAAACCGCAGCTTTAGGGAGTTTGTAGCTCTCTTTTATTTCTGTTTAATAGGTTTTTTTAATAGGCGCTTAGCCAAAACTTCACAATGGTAAAAAACTATTTAAATTAATAGTTAAATAAGGCACTAACCCAGAAAAATTAAAATTTATCAGAATTGTCTAGTTTTTTTTTTGTAAATAATTTTTAAAGTTGATTAAAATTTATTCCACAATTTGCGAGTTCAAACAACTTTACAATGTTGCCAGTGCTTATGTAAAAAGCGCCACGTTAAATAAATATGCCAACAAAGGAAAAAAGCAATAGAAAAGGAATATTGTAACTTGTATCTTTTGCGACTTGGGCACACTTGAACTACGCCATCGGTCTGTGCGGCGTTTTAAATAATTTCGCGGGCAAATTTTAGCATTATTACAAGAAATCTTGCAATTTCCGGGAAAATTTAAAGATGGATGATGATGAAGGAATAAAATTCAATCTAACGTATGTCCTAAAAGTTTTGTCACAAAACTCTTGTCTTTAATTTTAACAAAAACAAAATAATATCAAGTTGCCTTTGAAAACAAAAGTTTATTTACTTTATTTACTGTCAGTTGAGATTTATTTATTTTGAAGTTTTCCCTTTAAGATGTCGTATAAATTAGAAATAAGAAAAAGTATCTACAAGTTAGTTGGGCGGATACCCAAAGCTAAAATCTGTCGAATATTCCAGAATGAAAACATTTCACGCAGAATCATTTATAGAACAATAGCGGAGTGCGAGCAGAGAATACCAGGTCTGAATCTCCCAAAAAGTGGAAGACCACGTGCATTTACCGCAGAGAGGTCAGAGAGATTGGTGAGAAGAGCAAAAACTAGATTGGAATGTCAACGAGGAGACTGGCTAGGCAATACAGATCTTTTAAGAGTACGATATCGTTGGAATTGAGGAGGAATGGTCTTAAACATCGAAAGAGACGTAAGTGCCCCAAATACTCTCAAGCGCAGCTTCTTCGTATAACGTCAACTGAGGCCGGTGCCAAAACTTTTAGGACATACGTTATCTACACCGAAAATTTACTACCTAGGGTGCAAGGAAATATACTTCTTAACAAGGAGCGCTCAATCCCATTTAAGCCTATTTTCACTAAATTTTGTGACGTAATCTTTTCCCGTAATTCTTTGTTCACAATCGTACTGGAAGCTTTTTTCGCGGTTTTGGTGTTATTTTTGCTTTTTAGTCATTGGACTTTAATATATGTTTAGTTTTTACTGTTTGTAGTTAAATTGAGTAGTAAATAAGTACTGCAGTTACAGAGAATTTTTAAACCTGTAAACAGGGGTCACTGACCTTTGGGTATTTTTTAAAAGAAATTTATGTTTAAATCGTTATTAAGGGTTAGATACCATTTTTTAAAATGTTTTTTAGTTATTTTATTTTATTTTATGCAAGTATTGGTTTATTTTGCCAGATAAATAAATATTATGGCAAAAAGGTGACGTCACAAACATAACCTATATTTTCGGACAAATATAAACAATTGAGCGCTCCTTATTAAAAAGTTTATATTCCTTGCCTAGGGTGTACATCGCCAAGGGCCTATTATATTGCTTCCAAGTAGGAAACAAAGTTACTTGATTCATTTAATTCGGAGACAATTCTCATAAAATGCCCGAAAATAGCTCTATTGTGAGTAAACCCTTGCCATGTTCCATGTCCCACTGTTATCTCAACACACAGTGAGACCAACTCGCTAAACTACAAACAAAAGGCCACGTAAATACAATGATTCCGTTTGACGTAATCGACGATAATTCGCAGCCGTCGTCGCCGTTATTATCCCGCATTCATTGAGAAAGCCGTCTTAGGCCGTGCCAGGCCCGAGCTGCTGATAGGAGACTCTCTCGAAGGAAATGAATGATCTCGCCACTATTGTTATTGTAAGCTCTGCTATTATATGCTTAAAAAACATCGAGACAAGGTCGCGTGTAGCAGGTTTTGTGCGAGGTTATTTTGGGTACTTGTGACACAATGGCCGCTGGGAGCGGCAAAGGGGAGGGTGGAATTAAGATGTCTCTTGCCAGAAATAATTTGCTCAGAAGCAACGAAATGTTAATGCAAAGGGTATTATTACCGCAAGGTCGGTAACATTAGAAATAGTTATTCCACTTTATAGTAGGGAAGTCGAGGATGCTAAATGGGGATTTACTTGAGGGATATTTTCTTTGTTAGCTGCTTACAGCAGCTGTTAGCACTTTCATTTTTTGACAAATCAATGACGTCAGTCTTACAGCAGCTCACAGCGGTTGTTAGCGGCGTCGGGAGATGTCTAACCACTGTTAGAACACAACAGAATGAAAATATAAGGAGGGGGAAATACGGCCGAATTAGAGTTTAAAAGTCAAACAAAATTGACTAAATGTATACTAATAACAATAACAATAGTATGTAGGAAAACCATGTGAAGGATTAATTTATCTGCCATGAAAGATATTGCTCATTTTTGTTTTAGTTTTGTTTTTTAGGTTATATTATTATTATTTTTTTATGTCATTTGTCATTGGCGGTAAGCGCTTTTATTTTTCGATTTACATTATAATGACTTCAGCTGTTAGACAAGCTTGTTAGCAGCTGTAAGACAGGAGAATTGAAAAAATATCTCTTTGAGCTTCATAGAAACCCATTCGGTTGCAAAACTTAGATGATAAGAAGAAGTAAATGTTATATAATGCAGAGTTGGGTCGTATTCGAATACTCAGTATTTTAAATAGTATTCAGAATACATGTTGCCGGTATTCGAATAGTATTCGGTAGAATACTATTTCGCTCAGTATTCGGGATTCTGTATTCGAATACTTTAGAAGTATTCGACGAATATTTGTTTTGAGTATTCGAGTACCGGCGTGCCAAGTATTCGAATACCGAAAAGTGTAAGGAAAGTAAAATAGGAAAAAAGAGGAGGTAAGGACCTTTTTTTTTCTCTGCAATTTTGTCATAGGTTTTGTTTAGTAGTAGTCAAATCTTTTCGTTCCCAGTATTCGAATACCGATTCGGGGTATTCATGTATTCGAATACTTTTTTCTTCCAAGTATTCAAATATTCGGTATTCGAATACTTTCTTTTTCCGGTATTTGTATTCGTATTCGAATACCGATTTTTAATATTCTGCC
Source organism: Listronotus bonariensis (assembly GCA_014170235.1). Classification (NCBI taxonomy): domain Eukaryota; kingdom Metazoa; phylum Arthropoda; class Insecta; order Coleoptera; family Curculionidae; genus Listronotus; species Listronotus bonariensis. The sequence goes on from JACEGR010000419.1 coordinate 190,384, forward strand.
CAACTTTAATATAATGTATGCTTTTTCATCGGTGGGGGAAGCAACTATAGAATTTTAAATATGTCAAAAAATATTGTTATTATTTCGGCTTGTGGAATTCGTTTGGATCGCATAGGATTATATATTATTTTGTATGACCGGGCGTAAAATAAAATTATACGCTCCCATTTGAGCGCGTAAAACTGTACTTTTACCCCTTAGGGTAAAAAAGTATCAATAACGCGCCCGCATCTAAAATCAACGCACTTTTTGTTATGGAATGAACTATTCGTAAGTCGCACCATTTCAAGAAATCACCGAATGGATTTTTATGAATTAGTCTTGACTTTTCTGGTAACAACTCTGGGCAGACTTTCTCTGCAGCTTCTTCTATTTCTGAATTATTTTGGTTTATAATTCAAATTATAAAACCAATTTTTTGACAACTGTGTTGACACCACATGTAATTATTTCGTAGGTAGGTAACATAAAGTTGTCAATTTAACTTAAACTAGCCTGATAGTAACATCGGCAAAATTATCCGAGATACAACAAAAATAAGAAAAAAATAACTATAGAGAATGCTTGTATATTAATTTTAGTCGTACAAAAAATATTCATCAATTTTAGGCGAAGAACCAATTCTAAAACGGTATTTACCAATCGGTTATGTTTACGTTTAAACAATGTATTATACGTCAAAGTTGTCACCAATTATTACCTCGGTTATAATTGGTTGAACGCCTAAAATTGATGATTGTTATATAACAACTTTCAGCCGCGGGCGTAATGAGTTATTTTCTTCAAGACAAAAAAAAAGTAGCCACGCTCAAGAATGTTAAAATGACGTTTTTTTTACAAGCACTCGCACAGTACAAAATTAGAGGAAATCTTTTTGCTGAGAATTTTTTATATCCAGCAAAAAATATGTCTTGGCCTGTTTGGTGGGCGGGAATTTGCTCCAGTTCTAAAATAAGTGTATTGGCTGTACACATTTTAAATTTACCATCGTCAGCAGCCGCATGCTTAAGAACCTTAGTAAAGATGGGTCCAAATTTAATTCATTTTGAAAGCGATGCCGCCAAGTACACAAAAATTATAAAGTAAAGAAACCCTTTTGTGAACAATGATTTATTGCAGCAAAAAATATTTAACCCGACGAGTTTCTAGTACCACGCCACGTGCCACCGGTTTTATAGTAGGCAGAGGCGAAATAAGAGAATGTTTTATAAGTAGGTGATACGTGTTTTATCAATGTATTTTTTATTATTTATCTAAAAATGCGTAATCAGGCTCTGTCCGAGGCTATGTGCATTTGAAAAAGTTTGTTTACTTTATCATTTTTTGTGTACTATTTTTACTGGAACCCCCTATTTATTTTTTAATATTCTTAAAATTTAATTTTTCCTCTTTAAAATATTGTAACATAAGCTATAGTTATTTTAAATTGACTGCACGACATTTAAAATATTATTATTTAATAATGAAAATTTCTACATACAAGGTTACAGAAAAAGACGACAACAAAACTATTTGTTATTAACAAGATTTACAAAAGTTTAAAAAAAAGTAATCTAGCCTTCCTCTTACTAATATTTTATAAATAAAATCTTTAGATAAAAAAATCGTAGTTTGCCAGTATCTACCATTTCTTTGTTTCTACGAAATCAGTGTCACCTCATATCCTGAATATCACTCCTAGATACAAGAATAACCCCATATAAAAAAATATACATGTAAACACAGGGTGAGCCAAATTAAACTTGCACACTTTTAACTAATAATAACTTTTTATCTGTTGCGCCTATATTTTTTATTTTTAAAGGGCTAATAGGTAGATATGTTTTCTCTAGGTTTGACACTTTTGGTAAAATAGATTGAGACAGGACTGGACTTACGGGACTTTTTCCAAAACACTGTATTTAACCTCTTTGCAAAGAAATCTTATTTTTAGCTACAATTAAGCTCATGCGTTTTTCTTGTAGACAGACTATGGTAATAATTCAGTTAAAGCGAATCGGTCAACAATTTGAGGATTTGGGTATTATAATTATTTTTGATAAATAAGTAATGCTCCCCATAAAGCATGCATTTCCCTCGATTCTAAATAAATAATAGTTTAAAAAACTAAAAAACACGCTTTTATATGAAACCGAACTAAAAATTAGAAAATAAATTTTCATTACAAAGAGTTTGTATTACAGTAATAAAAGATCAAACAATGAATCATAATTATATACCTCAAAATAGAATTATAATAAATTTTAAGATAATAACAGAATAATTCACTTCAGACTAAAAAGCGTGGGGTGCATTTTACTATTTTTTCATAACTTTCCCCTCATAGATATTTACAAATGAAGTAATTATAACATTTAATATATTAAGCACCCCACGCTTTTATTCTGAAGTGAATTATTCTGTTATTGTCTTAAAATTTATTATAATTCTATTTTGAGGTATATAATTATGATTCATTGTTTGACCTTTTATTACTGTAATACAAACTCTTTGTAATGAAAATTTATTTTCTAATTTTTAGTTCGGTTTCATATAAAAGCGTGTTTTTTAGTTTTTTTTAAACTATTATTTATTTTTCATTTTTTAGTTCGATATATCAATTAGTTTTCTGCGGACATGTGGATATTGAAATGTTTCACGAACTATTTCGTAATCTAATCATTTCATTTGAAGCTTCACTGTTGCATGGGGTTTCAGAACGCAACTACTCCAAACAAGTTTCTGTCAGCCTTATGCTGAGATTAAGTCCGAAACTGCACGCATGCGCAGATCGCGCACTAGCTCTTTCTTTGTTACTCTCCTACAGAAAATCTATAAAGGAATTTATTTATCCTGGCGATCCTAATCAAGATGACGGGATACTGTTTGCAGATTATTAAATTGTCATGGGTCCTTGATACGTGTGCAAAGTTTAAAAGATGTCGAATCGCTGGAAGTTGGTGAAAATTAAGCTTAAAGGTTCCGTTACATACATACATACATACATACAACCCAAGCTAATAAAAGCGTGTTAAAAAAATAATCTTATCTACAATTAGGCTAAAACTTTTATTTTTAATTAATTTACTGTTAAGTTTGGTCAGCATCAAACTTAGTAACCATGGTAATTTCACATTTTGATTTTCAAAGGACACTAAAAAAGTATTTTTTAAAATTGAGAGAAATGTATGCTTTATGGGGAGCATTATTTATCAAAAATAATTATAATTTTTAAATCCTCAAATTGTTGACAGATTCGCTTTTACTGAATCATTTCACATAGTTTGTCTACAAGAAAAACGTATTAGCTTAATTGTAGCTAAATCAGATTTCTTTCGCAACGAGGTTAAATACAGTATTTTGGAAAAAGTCCCGTAAGTCCGGTCCTGTCTAAATCTATTTGATCTAAATTGGCAAACCTAGAGAAAACATATCTGCCTATAAGCCCTTTAAAAATAAAATAAGACTGAAACTGCACGCATGCGCAGATCACTCGCCTAGCTCTAGCTCGCTTACTCTTTCACAGAGGATCTGTAAAGGAATTTATTTATCCTTGCGGTCCTAATCAGGATAACGGGATACTGTTTTTAAATTATTGCATTGTCATCGGTCCTTGATGCGTGTGCAAAGTTTCAAAGAAATTGAATCGCTGGGAGTTGGTAAAAATTAGGCTCAAAGATTCCGTTACATAGATAGATAGATAGATACAACCCAAGCTAATAAAAGCGTGTTAAAAAGAACTTTTTTTAGTGTACTTTGAAAATCAAAAATGTGAGGTTAACATGGCTACCTAGTTGGATGCTGACCAAACTTGACAGTAAATTAATTTAAAATAAACGTATTAGCCTAATTGTAGATAATTTTTTTTTGCAACAAAGTTTAATGCGTCATTTTGGAAAAAGTCCTGTAAGTCTAGTCCTGTTTAAATCTATTTGACCAAAATTTGCAAGCCTAGAGAAAACATATCTACCTATTAGCCCCTTAAAAATGAAAAAGATGGGCGCAACAGATAAAAAATTATTATTACTTAAAAAGTGTGCAAGTTTAATTTGACCCACACTGTAATCTTTTTCTTTTGATCATGTAATTAAGAGAGTGGTATAGCCAGTTATTCTAATACGAATAAATAATAAATGAATATCGAACGCCTACGACTTGAAAGTTTCTGCATGGTTATGCAAAAAAAAATAGCAGAAAGTACAGTTATGAGTAAGGTCGTCTAGATTTTACCACAAATGCTTTTAAATTATTATAATAGTGTTGTTTTTTTTCCGAATGTATCATTGTTGAACGCGATACCTTGAATAAAATGTTACGCAAATCAAATGGGCGACGTGGCTGTTGGGAAAACGGTTGTAATTTCCGCTCTTTTAACTCATTCATGAATTGAAATTGAATGCCGGCTGTTTTGTAAACAATACTTTGGTTTGTTGCTAGTTTATTTTTGATATAAAATTTTAAATCAAAATATTATGTAGGAACGTGTTACCATAAGTATAATAAACATAAGCTTATTCGTAAATTATTGTTCACATATACAGGGTTATTCGTTTTAAAGTAAACAGCGCCCTATTTTTTTAACTTTTTTAAAGAACAAATTTTGCAATTTCGTGTATTTTTTTCGTAGAATTTTATAATATAATTAAAAAAATATTTAAAACATCAACAAAAAGAGTTACAGCACGAGGGACATATTTTTAAAATGGAATACCCCGTATATTTGTATATCAATGAATATAGATTTTTACGAGGAATTTATTATTATAAAAGGGGTTGGTTCGTTTATTTCCTGCGGTTCTGATGTACTTGATTAAAAACTGCATATACTATACGGATAGATTCACCTGAAAAAACTTTGCTGCCACAGATCATGCATTTTTTCTTAATTTTTTTAACAATTGCGGTTAAAAAACCAAAATACAAGCTGGTACCTAAGCTTATATCGCCGTCATCATCATTTTATTGTGAACATGATTCCGTAAAAAATTCCATGGGCATAGTTTTTGATATATACGCGGTCCGATTCCTGCTTTTCACGCTTACCGTTAGCGTTGTGGAAGCTATGACGTCACACTCTAATGCTAGCAGCAAGGTTAGTTTATAAGGTTGCGACATATCCTCAACTTTAAGGCGGTTCGAAGTCGGAGACGCAAGGAAGGGCACTACACGGAGAAAAGTTGGCAAGACTGGGTAAAATCAAAGCTGATGATTAATCCAGTGGCGTCTAGAATTTGCGCATTTCATTTTGCATTGTTTTGGTAGTGATATTTGTTGAAAGATGTAATTCTAAATGTTTTTTATTTAAAGTAAAAGAATTTTCAACTTAATAATAATTAAAAACTGTTGTATAATTGGTTGTTGTACTAATACAATAAACTGTATATCTCCGGCACTGAACAACATGGCCAAAAATGGGAGATGTGACGTCATAACTCGTCAAAGCAATATGGCCAAATGTCGTGACCTTATATAGACCGAATTTGGCTGACAGTACTCACAGGTTGGATCGTTAGCATCGTAGGCATCGACGTTTTTTGGCACCATTGATTTGAATCGATGTATTGTGTCCGTGATTTCAAGCGTCCAAAATAAAATTTATCTATCGTCACTCCACTCATGTTTATATCAAGAAGTACTTTGTTAGGTTATGTTGAACTTGTTGAATTCGTAAGCATAGTCACAAGTGGTCCAAATTATTAATACTGCTAACAGACGTTGGCGCGCTTCCTTAAATCGGACCGCACGTTAGCAGTCTATACGTCGTAAATGCTATGAGCATAATTCGGACCGTGGCCCTAGTGTAATAAGATTTTTATTAAACCATAATGATGTAACATTCGCAGAAAATTGATTCATAAATTATGAGCTGCTACCTTAATAGATGCGATGAAAAGTAAAAGTTTTTTTTCATTAAAATAAGATCAGTAATTGGATACGGGTACCAATACCAGTTTCTTGGCGACTTTCTACATCTACTTTGTTTTAAACAAGTTTTTATATTAACACAAGCAGTTGTAATAGCAAATAACAATTCAGTTTGTACTCGTAGTATTCGAAGTATTAAAATAAACCTTTTTTTAAGAAAACATAATGCTGTCCAGATTAAGAGTGATTAGATGCTTAAGGTTTGGATACGTATATTTGCTTTTTACTTCCGGTCCAACCAAAGTGCGCCCCACGAATTTTAATAATTTAAATAAATTACCCTGTATATTATATTTAAGTTTTACAGGCCTTTCGCCATGCATAACCTATAAAATATGAATTTAAGAAAGCACTAGTTTAAGGTTTAAGGGGTTAGGTGTAATCAGAGACATGAAAAAATAAAAATTTTGGTTGGAAATTAAAGGTTTTAATTACATATATTTACGCACAATTCCACACAAATTCTCCAACAATTCCACGCAAGTCCACATAATTCCATCTACTTGCACACCACAATTCCATATAATAGTTCTGTAGCCGTTGTCGGTATTTTATAAAGATCTTAAATACGATTAACCAATGTGGTTGGAATTTGGTAAATTTGTTTGATGTAATAAGGCGCTTTTAAAATTTTAACTAGTCAATATAATTGAGAGAAAAATATACGCCACTTTTTATGTACATTTTTTTGTTATGAAACACCTTAAAATATAGCTGTTTTGTATCGTACAATTTATTCCTGGCTTCCTATTTAAGATATTTATAAAATACCGAAATAAAATTAACGCCCTGTATCTTAAAAAAGAAGCAACTTCGGACATTATGTTTATGGGAAAATTTCTTCATAAAACGACATAAGAAATCACTCTTTAAAGTTCTGTACCGTAGTTAAAAAATACATTGAATAATAATTTGGAAACGAGTCTATTTTAAGAAACTCTGTACATCCAACCTACAAATATTTTTGTGGCAATTTATATTCTTATCAAGCAAGAGGCACTGTTTACGTAAAGATAATAATTAAAAAGTGTCCCATTTGGTAATAACTTTCGAAAAAACGCTGTATGGCAACATCGCAATTTTAAATCCCTAGTATTTCTTTGTACAAATCCCATATCAGCTGTAAAAGTAGTATTTTCCATATAGTTTTTTCGCAAATTCTTTGCACGAGGACTTCTTTCATTTCGCAACCACCAGCCCGACTTATTAATGACGGCTCATGCTTCAATGCGAATTTTTAAGTACGATGAAAAGAGTAAAAGGGTCCTTGAAAATACGAGAAATTGTACACAAAGGACGATCCTTGCGTTGTATGACCTGCTTTTTTTTTTGTTGGAGGTTGGGAGTAGTTAGTTATTGTTTTTAAAATATCTACGCTGTGTTACAGAGTTGGGTCGTATTCGAATACTCAATATTCTGAATAGTATTCAGAATACATTTTGCCGGTATTCAAATAGTATTTTTGCGTTGTATGACCTGCTTTTTTTTGTTGGAGGTTGGTAGTAGTTAGTTATTGTTTTTAAAATATCTACGCTGTGTTACAGAGTTGGGTCGTATTCGAATACTCAATATTCTGAATAGTATTCAGAATACATTTTGCCGGTATTCAAATAGTATTTTTGCGTTGTAGGACCTGCTTTTTTTTGTTGGAGGTTGGTAGTAGTTAGTTATTGTTTTTAAAATATCTACGCTGTGTTACAAAGTTGGGTCGTATTCGAATATTCTAAATAGTATTCCAGCGACGCGATATGTGTCAACACATTTTTTAACAAAAAATGCACTTAGTAAAAATCTGTAACCACATAATTGCATATAGCGTCGCGAGAATAGCTATTTGGGCATTTCTGAAAATAGAAATGTAATGAGGAGCAACTGAGCAAAAAGCATTAAATACAAAATATATATTTTTGAGTAAAACACTAAAAACGTTTAAGAAAATTTGGATTTAACGCATATTGCTTAGTTCAGTTAATTTAATATGGTTAATTTTATGGGATTTAATGCGATTTAATTAAATTGCTTTTAGAAGACGATAAATTAATCAAAATAAAGCGACTTCGTATGTCAATATAAAAAGGACAAAAACGGATTTAATGCTTTTTGCTCAGTCGCTGCTCATATATCCTAACTAGTGCTGAAAGTGCCACTTTTTCCGCACGCGACTGCAGTTGACCGAACGACGCGTAGTGGCGTTCGGTCGAGCAGTCGTGGAAAAGGCACTTTCGGCACGGGTTATGAACGCTATTTTTTTCTACGAGGGTAAGGAAATCATAAAGACTAAAATTTTATTTATTTTTTTATTTAAATACAATGCTACCTAATATCCTATTATACCAAAGCAAAATTTCCTTTTAAATATGAAGTACATGGAAATCCTTCAATGCGACTCAGTAATATTTCGTTTAAAATTTTTGTACTTTTCTGCATCAGTGCGGTGTAGTGAGGTATAGTGTACTTTTCCGCACTAGTGCGGAAAAGTGACACTTTTCGAACTAAATTGCGTGCGAGGGCCGTATTATCCATTAGGCTGACTAGACTACAGCCTAGGGCGCCATAAAAAAATAGGCGCCAGACAGGGGAGTAATAGGCGCTAGACAGGGGAGTTTAAAAAAGTTTAGGGAGGATGGGGATTTTTTATTTCTCGCGGCGTGAAAATGAGGGAATGACTTTTTTGCTCTTCAAAAATTTTTTGGTGGAAAATAGGCGCTCCGGGAATTCTAGCCTAGGGCGCCTCAAACAGTTAATACGGCTCTGTTGCGTGCGGAAAAGTGCTACTTTCAACACGCTAGACCCAATACAAGCCTTTTAAGGCTGTGGTCCGAATTATGCTCACAGCGCTCATACCATACCAACACGCTTACCGTTAGCATTGTGGAAGTTATGACGTCACATGTGACGTCACACCCTAGTGCTGACAGTCATAGATCGAATCCTTAGTATCGTAGTACGACGTTTTTTGGCGCCATTTCTTTGAATCGATGTATTGTGTCCGTGATTTTAAGCGTCCAAAATAAAATTTATCCATCGTCACTTTCCTCGATTTGCGGAAAATACTTGAAATACAAGCATTTTCCCATCTTTATCAGTTATACCACATACTCCACTCATGTTTATATCAAAAAATGCTTTATTGGGTAATGTTGAACTTGTTGAATTTGTAAGCATACTCACACATACACGCTTAAATCGAACCGCACGTTAGCACTTTATACGTTGTAAATAGAGTCATTTTGCACCCCTTATTTTGCAATTCCGTTGTGGTTAACGTTATTCTGAGACTGCGCAGTAACGCAAACATGATCCGTTATCGTTATTAACCATACCGGACTCCTTTAATTACGGATGAATACTGAAGAGCTTATCGTTATCGTTATTGTTAAACTGCGTGGTTGCCGGATTGTAGAAATTTTAATATCAATTATTTAAAAGGTTAAAATTTTATTGCCGTATTAATTAAAATATCATTTATACAAAGGCTCTAATTAGCGAAAAATCTATAGCAGTAATAAAAATCAAATAGTGTTAAGAAATTCAGACGGACTTGCACTTTTACGGATATTCTAAATCAGTAATTAATTTAGATGTTACAATCTGGCGTACTTGCTTTTTATTCTACTACTAAACTTAACCTTACTTTTTGTGTTTTGCTTATACTGTATTGTTTGCATTTACTTTAAAAAACGAAATCAACAGAAGTGTTTGCTTTAAAATCGGAGAACCACAGGCACAAATAAGGTTATGTGTCGAAAAGGCAGACGCAAGATAAATTTCTTAAAAGAGGCTGCAAAATCTCTGTCTAAAACTGCTGCCGTAATCGTTACGTTTAATAACGATAACCATAAGGAGGCCAAAAACTTCTGTTATTTTAAGAGGTGCAAAATGTCTCTAATGCTGTGAGCACAATTCGACCTCGGCATAAAGGCGTTTTTTCGTGTTAATACGGTTCAAAATATTTTAAAAACATTTGAATACCTATCTCTATCTAACTCTCATTTTTATATTGTCATTTCAAATGCTCCCATGAATACTGTTAACACGAAAACATGACTTAAATGTTCAAACACACGCCTCACTTGGCAACCATGTTTTATGTATATTTAAATATTAGAAGTAGTTGTTAGTTTATAGTAACAAAGCCGGGCCGATCGGGTCGGTCGCAAGGTTTTTCTATTTATAACTCTCTCTCTCCATACTACACACACTTATACACCATTGAATGAAAATAATACGGCGAGTGGGTACACGCTCAGCTGATGCGCCGCCTAGAATAACACAATAATTTTTAGAAATAAATAATAGATAACGCCATGTCATGCGATGCTATTAGTTCAAGTTCATTTGGATAAGGCTTTAATTGGGATAGCGTGGGCTGAGGGAAAGTTACTTGTGTGTCTTAAGCCGCGTCCACACTAGTTAAAATTTACGTTGTGTGCGCCATGCAGCACAAATTTGTATGTGCGTTTCAAATTTTTGCAAGTGTGGACGAGTTCGCCGCATAGAAACACACGCAAAAATTTTCGCGACATTCAACGTACGCGATCCGTCGGTTGTCGGTTTTTTTTCAACATCAAAGAGATTTGCGCCGCAATATTGTTTTAGTGTGGACGTATTTACGTTAACGCAATGATTTTGACAAATGTTGTTATTATGACTTGCTGTTGTAGAAATTATAGAAGTTAACTGATATCCATTTTTCTAATTTGTTCTAAACCAACCATTCTGTGACTATGTCTGATGCAATGTTAATGATGAAAAGAAAATGCGCTACTTTTATCGTCTTGCAAAATCTTATCAAAAAAAAATGGAGGAAAATAATAGAAAAAAAGACGATATTGGATTAAACATTTGTATCAAAATAAAAAAACAATTTGATGGCGTAAAGTTATTATATCAGCTATCCTTGGATGAAAGTACTGGGCATTTCAAAAATTTTTTTGCGTATGTCTACAAATGACTTTGAGATTTTAATAAATAAGATTGGACCAAAAATTATCAAAAAGGACACCAAGCTTAGAGAAGCCATATCCGTGAAGGAAAGGTTAGCTGTCACATTACGTTTTATGGCTACTGGAGATTCATATACAAGCCTTCAATATCTTTTAATAATATCCAAACAAAGCATATCATTGATAGTTCCAGAAGTATGCAGTGCTTTAATTGACGTTCTAAAAGATTATGTAAAGGTAATGTGGTAATAAAACTTAATTTTTATTTTTTAAAATTTATTATCTTTCAAAAACAACAACTGTAAGGCAAAAACTTTAATAAAAACTGAATTTTCATTCGAAATAATACGTATAACACATTTTGCGATTTCTTCCCAAGCATCATTCTTTTTGTTTCTATGAAAATGCCACTTATCTCTTGGATCCCATAAAAGTCTTTGTTTTTGATATTCTTGTATCAGAAGAAGAACATCCTCTTAATTTAAATTTATCTTTTACAAAATATAAAATACTTGGCACATACCCTCTGACAGAGCCTGATTACATATTTTTTACATAAATAAATAATAATAATAAAAGGCCTCTGGCCTGCTATAAAACCGGTGGCACGTGGCGTGGAACTAGAAACTCGTCGGGTTGAATATTTATTGCTGCAATAAATCATTGTTCACAAAAGGGTTTATTAACTTTTATCATTTTTTGTGTACTTGGCGGTACTGCTTTCAGAATGAATTAAATGTGGACCTATAGCTAAATATGAAATAGGTACCCAAATATGGAATACTATAAACACCATTAAAAGTTAAACTTATTTAACAAGAAACTATTTGGAAACTTTGGAATACCATAATAACAAAATAATTTGAAAAATCACACATCCAGGCGTCAGACTCTGGATCCAGCGCAATTATTGTGCCCAGAGCCCACACCAACGCTGTGGGTGTCTTAAGCGAGGTTGACACGGGACTTAGATACGAGGGGGAAAGGAAATACCTCCGCGGGCAGCAGCTTTCACAATTTAGATACACTAGGGATAAAAGAACGAATATAGTAGGCAGTTCGGGGCCTGTCCAGTTGGACTGTATAGGGATGCATCCGTGCAGCACACGAGTTTCTCTATTGGGAACCGCCGTAAGTGGAGAAACTATACTGGACAATTCCTTAAAGCAGAAGTCATAAAAGCTATAAAAAAAGCAATTAATTCCCTACAGGCCGACGATGAGCTAGAGAAATAAGCCTCTTTGGAAGCGAAGGTTCATTTATGAGACGAACCGGCCTTTTTTGGCGTGATTCTTATCTTCTGATTTTTTCTTGCTTTATCAGAAGGTTTTTAAATGATTAAATAACCCAATTATGGAACAGTCCATATTTGGGTACTATGATCTGTCCACATTTGGATTTTCCGACGACTTTAAACTATTTTTTATATTTTTTTATTTAAGAAAGTAATAAAATCAAATACCGTTAAATCCTACAACGGAATATCTGAACTATTTCTAAAAATTATTAAAAAAGTATTTCTTGCTCTTTTTGTACAAAAAATAAGTATTTTTAAAATACCTAAAAAGCTATGAGAAAGCAATAAAACAAACGCTACTACAGCGAAGGAAGGGCTTGCACTACTGGCATGTTACCTCTTCGACTCGCGAATGGGCATAAAAAAAGAAACAAACACCTCTAGTTGCGTGTGTGAGTTTCCATTTTAGACAAATACCGGTATTCTGCCTTTCTCTTTTAATTAGAAGCATGTAAAAATCTTGCATAAAAAATTGTAGAATAAAAAAATTAAATATGTAGCTATAGTCTTTTAAAAAATATAACTAGTTTTGAAAAAATTGGGATACGTCGCCCAAATTTCATCATATTCACAAAAAAAATATAAAAAGAGGAATCCGATTTAGTAACTTGGATTTTCTTTGGGGAGGCTAACCTGAAAATCACCTTTTTGGCAAATTAGAAAAACAAATCTTTACCAAAGTGTTATATGGTCAATATATCGTGTGAGTTCTCCTATGTCCAATTTTCTGGATAAAAAATGTCTTGCCGCCAATTTAAAAATAGACACCATGTTGTGATATACCATTGGAAAAATTGAGACAAAGAATTAAAATATGTAAAAAAAATGGGCACTTGCGCCTATACTAAGTTTGGGATCCCTTACTACAATTCTTTAAAAACATTGTTTTTGTTGGTTTTGCCCTGTGCAATTTTTATTTATTGATCTTTTTTTTTTTAGGTAAGCCTGGATATTAAAGCCTAGAAGAAAAAATATTGCAGGTAAGCGGGATATTTAATAAAAAAAAATTGACACAAAGTTTAATAAAAAAATTGTTTTTTGTAAAAATACTTAATTACATGTTTTAATTTATTATTCCATCCAAAGTTTGTTGTTGCTTTAGTTTTTGGTAGGTATTTCTGATTTATTAGGATTTTTTAGAATATTTAGTATTTCTAAATTTCTGTTAAGTCCAGAATGTTTAATTTTTTTACTTTTGGTGTGGTATCTAAAATTTTTAGATCGCGACTTCTGAAAATAACATTCCGATTCTAAAATGTGTCAAAATTTTGATTTTATACCGGTTTAGATAGGTATAATATTTCGTACGTTTTAAGATACAGAGTAATTAAGTTAAAAAAATATATCGTTTTTCTGTAATATCAGTGATGTCACTCTACATAATTTAATAAAATTGGGTATCCAGTGTCGTGTGCCACCGCTTTTTTTTAATAATTTTCATTCATTTCTGAGCAAATTTAATAATTTTCTAAAATCTAGAAAGTAAGAAGATTTTTTGAGTGGTCTTATGGCGTTAAAGTCGTAATTAATGATGCCTTTTTGTTGTTTTGAAAACCTTGTAAACTGTGTTTTAAGGCACACCGTCAAGTCTCTTAAAACAGATTTTTATTTTTTTAAATTTGCAAGGTTTCTCAATTTGGATAATAAAAAATGGACCAAACACTCTAAACTTTGTAACATTTGTAATTTTTTCATATTTAATTTCTCAAAACCCACAATCAGTCATAAAAATGCTCTTGCGAATTCATTTCATAGTTTCATAGTCATATAGTTTTTGGTGTTTTGTTACTTGATCTTATTTGAATATTTTCTACCGAAGACATAATATAGGTGGACGGTCATGGTTTATTATAGTATTTTTTTTAATTCTTTAAGTAAATTAACTGTTATTCAAAATCAGTTTAATTTCTCTCCTGTACAGGGTGGCTCGAATTCGACGCTCATCATTGGGATTTCGGAAACCGTAAGAGATACAGGATCGGTTAAATGGAGGCAAAGTTGCGCAATTTGATGCTCAATAAAATGCCGTTTTGCGTTTTAAAAATTCCGAGTACTTCCGAAGATATTCGAAAAAACCGGAATTTTCAATTTTGGTTTCTATTGTTTCCTGGCTATATTTGTTAAGATAACTCAAAATGAAAAACACGTTTTCATGGCCACTTTTTCTGCTCTATAATTCAGTGTGATTAAATATTGAGTCTGACGTTTCGGCTTCTGGCGACCATCATCAACTTAATTTTTTTAAATACGGACCTGATATTTTTTCAATTTAATTAAATCCTTTCATCACTCTTAAAACACTATATATCGCCACTTTGATATTTTCCGACGTTTCGTACAGACAATTCCATCACCAGAATATTGCATATTTATTTAACCATAATACGGCCCTGAACTACATTTTTAGGTAAAATGGTAAAAAAAAGAATAAACTTATTACATATTCATAATGTTTTATTGCAACTCATTGATATCTAACAGCGGAAATTACTTTATGAACAGAAACTAACCAGCAGGTACGAATTCAAGGGAGAACTTCATTTAATGTATGGATTGGTATGTGGAGGAACAAAATTATTGGACCTTTCGTTTACGAAGGGACCTTAACTTCCGAACAATATCTAAATTTGATTAGAAATGATGTCTTAGACGCCCTAGATAATCAACCTTTGGCAGTATTTCAAGAAATATAGTGGCAGCAAGACGGAGCTCCTGCCCACAATGGAAGGAAAGTAGCTCAATTCCTTTACCATATATTTCCTAATAAATGGTTTTGCAAGATGGCCCGCTAGGAGCCCAGATCTTAGTCCCCTAGATTATTTCCTTTGGGGATATCTTAAGAACCGTTTATTTAAAAATGCACCTCACGACCTTTAAGTACTACGACAAAATTTGATAAGGGAAGTCGCTGCCATTCCTGCGAGAACAATTAATCGAGCTGTATTAATAATACAAAGCAAAGCAAGAAAATGCATCGAGGCGGAAGGTTATCTCTTTGAACACTTTTAATAGTGATTAAATTATGTTTTTTTTTTTTAATATGGGCATCAAGATAGTATTACAAATTGTTTATGTAAGCTGATTTGTTGTCTACCTTTTTGTATCTTATGTCTAATATTCATGAAATTTTCGGTTAATAAAGTAATTTCCGCTGTTAGATATCAATGAGTTGCAATAAAAAGATTACGAATATGTAATAAGTTTATTCTTTTTTTTACCTTCTTACCTAAAAATGTAGTTCAGGGCCGTATTATGGTTAAATAAATATGCAATATTCTGGTGATGGAATTTTTGTACGAAACGTCGGAAAATATCAAAGTGGCGATATATAGTGTTTAAAGAGTGATGAAAGGATTTACTTAAATTGAAAAAATATCAGGTCCGTATTTAAAAAAATTAAGTTGATGATGGTCGCCAGAAGCCGAAACGTCAGATTCAATATTTAATCACACTGAATTATAGAGCAGAAAAAGTTGCCATGAAAACGTGTTTTCCATTTTAAGTTATCTTAACAAATATAGCCAGGAAACAATAGAAACCAAAATTGAAAATTCCGGTTTTTTTCGAATATCTTCGGAAGTACTGGGAATTTTTAAAAAGCAAAACGGCATTTTATTGAGCATCAAATTGCGCAACTTTGCCTCCATTTAACCGATCCTGTATCTCTCACGGTTTCCGAAATCCCAATAAGATGAGCGTCGAATTCGAGCCACCCTGTACAGGTACAGATAGCTTAAAAATTATACGTCTAAAATACCTGCAGCATTACCAAGAACCCTTTGCTAGTGCGTCGAGTTTACCCGTTGCAAAATTTACATAATTACTTCTGCGTCGAAATTACATCCGTCCTACCTAAGGTCCCAAGTTGAAATCAACAAGAAAATTGCCCAATTCAATTCGTTTTTAATATCACACCAAGTTGATAAAAGTCATTCACTTACTGTTATTAAAATAGTTGAAATTCCAATGTCTAATCTCCAGTTGTAATGCCTTAAGCGTTCTATTATTAGAACTGGAGAACGGAACTTTAAATGAAAAATTTCTAGGCGAGTATAAAAACGCTTTTATACGAGGGATATAAGATTAATAAGTTGTCTCTTTATTAATAATGGGCACATGTAAATTGGTACCCGAATCAAAAATATTAGTAAAATTGGTTGCTTACCTATTGGGTACCCTGACGACATATTATCTAAATTGGTTCCCGACTCTATCACCCCCTCTCATATACGGCATAACCTTTCCGAATACCATGTACATATATTTATACTAATATTATAAAGAGATTAAGTTTGTAACTTTGTTTGTTTGTAGCCGCTTATTTTCGGAAATACTGAACCAATCATAAAAATTCTTTCACAATTAGAAAGCTACACTATTTAGGAGTGCTATAGGCTATATTTTACAATGATTAAACAAATTTTTTAGATAAAAATAATAACATACCTACTATATATGTATATCAATTCTATATTTAATATTATAAAGAGGTTAAGTTTTTAACTACGGGTTGTCCACTGGTAAAATGCTCGCCTATCGCGCGGAAGGCCCGAGTTCGATTCTCTGCGAAAGCAGATTTCTTTTTTATATAAAAATATATAAGGAAAAAGCAACGACTTACTTATTTTTAGTAGATTTTTTCTTCGATATTCATTTATACTAATATAACAATTAGAGAGGTAAAGTTTGTAACTTTGTTTGTTTGCAAAGGCTAATTTTTCGAAAATATTGAACCGATAATGAAAATTCTTTACCAATCGGCTATACTTTATATGATTAAACAAAAAGTTTAGAGAAAATTATAATTAACGCCCAACGAAGTGGGTACGGGTTGGCTAGTCTAAAATAAACTAAATACCTGACCTACCTTTCAGTAATTCTTACAATGGAGGGTAATTAATTACATGTTATCCTATTTTTGTCACTCTAACAGTAAAAAATTATTCAAAAATTATTAAGAGCTAAATATTATTTTCCTATTTTACCTTTTAACGGAAATGAGTTTATTGACATTCTGTTGATATCTTAAAGCTAGAAATTATTAACGTATAGTATATTATCTATTTTTCATGTAAAACTGGTTAAAATATACAAGGTGTTTCATTTAGAAAAACTTATAAGTTGATAATGAAACTACTGTTTATATGTGGTTACCAATACTGCGCAAACAAAAAATTTTTTACATGACGGGAAAAAAATGACATTATCTCTGTTGACAGGTACTAAAGTGTGACTTTTTATTTTTTTTCCCGGACAGACATACAAGTAATTTAAGGTAGATATTTAATTTTATAATGTTATTATATAGAACTTACATTTTTTTAATGTTTTCATAGTAAGAATGGACTAATTTTTGTTTTAAATTCAACAACCGACCAGTTTAAAACTTTAAATTTTACATAATTTTCTTACTTTAATATATATTTAAATAATATGTTTTTTATAACATTAAGTTGTCGTTTTTCCCGTGACAGAAAAAAATAGTGTATTATACACGGCAAAAATTTATATTTTAGTTCTCGGTTTATTGTTTCCCTTCGCTTCGCGTCGGGAGACAATACGACCTCGAGAACTTTTTCCCTTGTATATTAAACAACGATTTATCTTAAGTTATAAGGTTAGGCCGGAAATTATCCTCATATTAAATCGTACTTCAAGACAAAGTAAAATCAGTGATAATGATATAATTATTTATAAGGGAATAATGGATATTATTATTATTTTAAAAATCCACGGAAAACAAATACTATACCGGGTGATGTATCGCCGGGCGGGACATAGGAAATCCCATGTAATTTTTAATGGGATCAATTATTGGCTCCCCTAATTATTTTAGAGAAAAATTCTATTGAAGTTTATTGAAGAGCATGCAAATCTACGTCCATGGTAAAAACTTTAGATTTTTCGGTTAACCCGTTTGCTAGTTAGATGCTAATATATTTTTAAAAATTGTTACATTATTATCGCCTCATATTTATGAACAACAATAAAAATACCAGTTAGCGTGACATAACGTTGTCATTTTGAAATTTAGGGCTTTATTATTATCAAAAAATCGTACAATAAAAGGTTAAAATTGTATTTATAGAAACGAATTAAGTTAAGTTAAACTAAACTAGAGTAACAAATTTCAAGAACTTTTCACTGTACGATTTTTTGATAATAATAAAGCACTAAATTTCAAAATGACAACGTTATGTCACGCTAACTGGTATTTTTATTGTTGTTCATAAATATGAGGCGATAATAATGTAACAATTTTAAAAATATATTAGCATCTAACTAGCAAACGGGTTAACCGAAAAATCTAAAGTTTTACCATGGACATAGATTTGCATGCTCTTCAATAAACTTTAATAGAACTTTTCTCTAAAATAATTAGGAGAGCCAATAATTGACCCCATTAAAAATTACATGAGATTTCCTATGTCACGCCCGGCGATGCATCACCCGGTATGTATACTGAACAACTAATAAACGGATGGAATTATTGAAGGGTTCCTCGTACGCAACGATAGACACCTTGGCCATTTCATTTATAGGCTTTAAAATATTCAAACACCTGTGCTAGTGCGCATTATCGACTTCTTTGAAATTCCCTACTTTATTGCTCGTGAAAATAATCAAGAAATAAACAACAACGTCAGTATAATGTTTATTTAAGGTCGATGACTTTTTAAATGTAAAATTGGTATTGCTACGTAAGCAGTACATATTTTCCGAACTGTTTACTAAAAGAAAATTGAAATTGAACGAATTGACCGATTCGGCTTTTCCGGTAATTCAACTGCCACTAGTGCAAGCATGTTGCTGACATTTTTTCGTTGTACCGGTTGGCTAACTAGTGACGTCATCGATCATGAGCTTGTTTAGTGTTCACTGAATGTATTTCTACCTTTTCTATCTTATTGCTGTTACATACAGTGTGTCTATGTAAGTTGGCGTCATATAGAATTTTTTTTTATTATTGATTTTACAAAAAAATTTTTTTATAAAAAGTTCTGCATGCTCCTAAACCTAAAAGGCATCCATCAGATATCAAATTGTATATTAGTCATCTACAAGGTTTCGCCAAAAATGTAATTTTTGCTTATAGGAATAAAGTTCAGTGCGTATAATCTAACTTATCAAAATTTTAAATGTCTATACCTTTTTATTTCTTAACTTAAAAAAATGATCCAAAAACCAACTTGTACAGTAAATTATGAAGTTTTTTTAGAAAGATTACAGAAAACAATTTCATAACAGAATAAAAAATCAAGTTTTAAAAACTAATCCTCTCTGTATTTTTACCGTGAATATAATAACGGTTCATAGACAAATTCTAACTTTTGCAAAAATTTTTAAATACTGTGGAAAATACGCCAGTACGTAACCTACCAGGTACAAACACCAAATTTTGTTTGTACCTGGGGTAATCAAAGGGTCAAATTATCTTAGAAGAAATTTTGACACCAAAGCAGGTACGGCACCCAAAGGATAATTAAAACAGTTTTAGGGAATTACGAATAAACTACTAAACTGCCATGTTACAACATTGTTTTTTTTTAAATCTAAATCGCAAACTACCCAGCTCACTCTCACACCAGTATTTGATTTAAAAAAGAAGCATTTTACAAATGACGCAGTTGTATTATCCTCTCACTCTTATTCTTTGTGGCTTCGTCAGTAAAGATGTAGATAAAGTCAGTTGCTCATTTAACCTTGATTCGTCTCTCCGATGCTATTGACCCAACTAACTCCGCTTGGTATCAACAGAAATTCCAAGGCGTTCCGGCCACCGCGCCGGATTCCGATTTATATATTTATTTAGTTTTATCAGTGACGGATATAACACCCCCACAGACGCTAAGGTCTACCCACGGTCTACCTGATCGAAAGAACTGTAGAGTTTTTTATTCAGGTAGACCTGAGTGTGTGTGTTTTTTTAACCAGTTCAGGCGACCGGAGTAAAATCAAAAATATCCTATTTGTACCCGCCACAGACACTCAGGTCGACCGTAGAGGTTGTAAAGTTTTTTTAACCTGTTTATTTTAAAAGGCGACTGAAGCCGGCATCCTTTGTGAACTCGAGGGTGAACTGGTTTATTTGTAATTGAAAAAATACATAGTAATTGATTATGGCAACAGAATTTTCTAAACAATGCAAAACATTTTTTGGGTTGTTTTGTTTTAATTAAAAAAGAATAAACTATAGGTAAACTACATTTAATAACTTAATGATTATAAATATAATTTAAATGTCATTAAAAATACAAAAATTATATAAATGTAATATACAAGGTGTCCCATATATATAAATTCTTTAGTCAAATTAAAATGAGACAAATAACTTTGTTTTTTCATTAATGCATTTATTGATATTTCGACTGCTTTGCTACATTTTCGGTTTGAAAACGTAGCAAAGCTTCAAGACTGCAGTCAAAATGTCAATAAATACAGTGATAGAAAATATAGCTATTTGTCTCTTTTTAATTTGAAATGTACTATCACAAAGTAACGGACAACACAATTCAGTAACTCTTTAGTCAATAGTTTGTAAGTAAACGTTAAATTTTGCTATTTTTTTTAATAAACATTAGGTAGAATAACTGTTTGTTTTATTACTTACCTTTAAATATGTTTTTCTAAGTACTTTTTACAGTGCCTCGCAAGTTTCAGGAATTATTTTTCCAAGTGCTTGGGGTGAAATTATTGAGGGGAATTTCAAATCTTCATAACTCCTGCCGGTTGCAGTTGAGTTTTTCATGCGGAGAATTACTATTTCGCATTACAGTATTTTTTCTTAGTACCATAGGAGTAACCATGTCCAGTAATTTTATATAAGTTGTCTCGTCCATTCTGAGATAATTTTTGTAATTTTCAGGATGCCATTTTAATTAGCTCATTAGGTTTATGTGACTGTAACTCTCTCTTTTAATAGCCAATTTTTACACCACTGTGTTCTCCTATTTTTGCTTTTTTGTATTTTTTTAAGACATAAACAAGGCCTATCAACGCCAGCGCGTCATCGTCTTTAATCGATTGCATCGCAAAACAAACTAAAGATTTCTTTTCCGGTCGACCGAAGAGAAATAACTGTGCAGGTTTAACTGCGCGGTTTTTTGTTTCAAATATATAAAAAAGTGTTTGAACGACAGCAGCAAAAGTGGACAAAACGGTTTTTTGGAAACATCTAGTAAGTCATGATTATTTTGAACGAAATAAAAAGCGATTTAAACTAAGCACTAAAAAATACAGTTCTTTTCCCATTTAACCATCTCTGTAGCAGCAGCGGTTTTCAAGATCACTGTACTAAACATCGAAAATAGTATACCCTCTGTAATACATTTTATCAAAGAAGGAAAGTATTTAAAGTCCTCAATAAGAAATATTTTATTCTTAAAAAAAATCATAAAAAAAAACAATAAAATAAAACGAAACTATTTACATATATTGTGACACAGCAATACCGTATTTGTCATTTAACCTAAACATTTATTTAAATTATATAATTTTTAATTATTATATTCTTTACCTGCTAAACTTTATTATTCATTAAAAAGAAATCTGTTTACGGCCGACCGAAGGAAAAACAACTGTGCAGTTAAACCTGATTGCCCCACACACGCTCAGGTCTCAGGTCTACCTGAGTAGTGTTCCGGCCGACCGGAGAAAAAAACTGTGCAGTTAAAACTGTACAGTTATACTTGATTGCCCCACACACTCTCAGGTCTACCTGAATAAAAAACTGTACAGGTAGACCGTGTACACCTGAGCGTCTGTGGGCAGCGTTTGTCTATCATAGGCTTCTTTATAAACGACTAGCCGACCCGTGCACTTCGTTGGGTGTTAATTATTTTTTTCTCTGAACTTTTTGTTCCATCATAATAAAATATAGCCTATACCACTCCTAAATAGTGTGGCTTTCTAAATGTGAAAGAATTTTCATTATCGGTTCAGTATTTCCGAAAATTAGCCCTTACAAACAATCCAAGTTACAAACTTTACCTCTTTATTTATAATATTAGTAAGTATAAATAATTATCGAAGAAAAATAATTACTAAAAATAAATAAATTTGTTGCTTTTTTGTTATCTATTTTTATAAAAGTCTAACTTTATGAATGTGAAAAAACTTTCATGATCGGTTCAGTATTTCCGAAAATTAGCCCTCACAAACAATCCAACTTTACCTCTTTATTTATAATATAAGTATAAATGATTATCGAAGAAAAAAATCTACTCAAAATAAGTAAATGTGTTGCTTTTTCTTATCTATTAAAAAAGAAAAAAATCTGCATACGCAGAGAATTGAAGCCAGTGACAGTCGAGCATTCTACCACTGGACCACCGGGGCTTACAACAAAGTTACATACTTAACTCTTTATAATATTAGTTTAGTATACATACGTCACTATTTTTTTTTTTTTGAATTTTTGTTTAATCATAATAAAATATAGCCCATTGCACTTCTGAACAGTGGAGCTTTCTGACTGTAAAAGAATTTTTATGATCGGTTTAGTATTTATGAAGATTAGCCTCTACAAACAAAGTTATAGTTTATCCAACTTCGTTGGGCGTTAATTATATTTTTCTCTAAACTTTAATCATAATAAAATATATCCTATAACACTCCTGAATAGTGTAGCTTTCTGATTGTGAAAGAATTTTTATGATCGGTTCAGTATTTCCAAAGATAAGCGGCTACAAACAAACAAAATTGCAAACTTTACCTCTTTATATTATTAATATAGACAAATTGTTATACCGGATCAGCTAAATAACAACACATAGACAATCTGAGGAAGAGATAATCTAACGTAAATACCGGCATGTAGACATGCCTAGTAGTGTAGCTTGCTAATTGTGAAAGATTTTTTTATGATCGGTTTAGTATTTCCGAAGATTAGCCTTTACAAACAAAGTTATAGTTTATTCAACTTTATTGGGCGTTAATTATATTTTTCTCTGAACTTCAATCATAATAAAATATAGCCCATGACACTCCTGTATAATGTAGCTTTCTGATTGTGAAAGAATTTTTATGATCGGTTCAGTATTTCCGAAGATTATCGGCTACAAACACACAAAGTTACAAGTTTACCTTTTTACAGGGCTGTACCTATCGGGTGGTGCAAGGCACCAGAGCGCAATGTTGCAGGGGCGGAAATTTTTGAAAAAAGTTGACATGATGGGCGGTAATGTTGAAAAAAAAGAAAAGTTTTTAAAAAGAATGTCATTTGAAATTTAAAAAGAAAGAAATCCTTTTTTGTTCTTCCAAAATGTAAATCCCAAAATTAAAAAAAAAATACCAAATCACATTGTGTTATAGGGGCGGCCAATATGTATGTATAATTTTTATGTTTTTTTTTTACTTTACGTGACAGTACTAATATATCTTTATTTTTGTCCAATTTTAAAAATAAAGCCATGGAAAATTGTTTAAATTTAAAATTTTGAAAAAATATTACAATACTTTGATACATTCTGTATTATTTAAACATACATATTTTAATTTAACTAGATTTAGGATACATTTTAAAATAGATCTTATTAGATAATATTTAATAATACCGTAAGTAGTTCCTAAAATTATGTTTTTAACAAATAATCAGCTGATAAAAAGTAAACAACAATCATATGTTGTGCGCTTAATTAGCCTGATAAACTAGGTAGATAAATCTGTCCATCAAAACATGTTTAATATTCCAAAAATGTGGGTCGTACATAGAGAGGCGTGCCTAAATATTTTATACGCGTTAAAAATTGATTTTAATTTAATAATTATTTATTATTATATACAGGGTGTTACAAATTCGAGGAACACCATTAGGATCTCGGAAACGGTAAGGAATACAGGTTTGGTTTAATTAGGACAAAGTTGTGCATCTTTAACCAAAATTTTGAAAAACTTTTATGTTTTTTCGGTTTAATTAAAAAGATATTTTAAAACAAATGACCCATTAGCATAGCCACTTTTTCTGTTCTATAAAATAATTTCACTAAATTTAATGTCCGACGTTTCAGCCACCATCTTCAACTTTGGTTTTTTAATTTTAAAACTAACGATATATCACACTTTACATTTAAGCGACGTTTTGAACCAAAAAACATCATCATTCACCATTTCGCTATTACAAAAACGATTTTACCCCAAACCTCATACCTACCTGCAAAATTTATGTTTACAGGTAAGTATGCATCCAATAACAGGCTACGATAAAGTTGATAGAGGCGTTTGATTGAATTAAATGCTTTATTTTATTACTTATAAGTAATTGTATGTAAATACCTTAATTCTTGTAGCTTGTTAGTTAAATTATGAATAAATAATATATCCTATATCTCTTACCGTTTCCGAGATCCTAAAAGTGTTCCTTGGATTTGTAACAGCCTGTATATGCATTTATATTTTAGTTATATTATATTTTTTGAGTTATCGACGCTGAGAGAGTCATATTTTCGGCTAATTTTATTTAATTAAATATACCAATACAAAATAAAGGTGATACAGGTGATTACCTAACACTTCAGTCATTTAAATCTTTACCCAATGGTGGATTTCAATACTAGTTTTTTAAAATGAATTATTTGTTAGGTAAAAACTACAGACAGTTACGCTATAAAACAAGTGCGGAGAAAATGCCAGTGAAGCAAAAAGAAGATACATTGATAATTTCCAAAAATTAGAAAAAATATCTACTTCGAGATTTCGGAATTCGTTATTGTGACCTTTGAGTCCGAGTAATTTCTTTTCCTCGTGTCGCATCAATGAGGACTTTTTACGTTTTATATATAATGGTGTGTCGAACAATCCTACCAATTTTCACCCGGTTGCGAATTTTTGTAACTTGAGTCCTATTTTTTGGTCTACATTGAGCGGACTATTAGTCACATTTTGCTTACTGTTGTTGCAGTGTATGTTTTAAATATTTTTAATGAATTTTAAATAAATGCAATAAAAAATGTACTTAATATAGAAACACAACTTCTAGAGACGCCAATGTTCTCGAGATTATTATTAGTATTATACAACTGACAATAATACTTGAAAACATTTAAAAATATTAGGAGATTTCTCAACTCGACCGTAAAAATAGGAGCATAATAACAAGCCGGCACCTGATTTTAGGCACGTTCGCTACGTCTTCAAATAGCGCACTTTTGCATCCCAGACATAAACAGTTTTTAAGCATTGTCATTACGGTTTTGTTGCGTGTTTTTGGTAGGGGAGCCCAAAGGGGATTTCGGGATTTACTACAGCGGGGCAGATTAATATATCTTGTACCCGGTTAAGTACCTCCACCAAATATGAGCCCCGTATACAGGGCCGATTATAAAAAACAAAAATATATCCATCAGAAATTTTCACGCGCGTCAGATTAAGATAATGTAAGTTAATTACATGCCAAACATTCCACTAATCTGACAATTTGCGAATGACAAAAAGGAAACAGAGGGCTACAAAAAATAGGTTTCTATGACGCTCAAGTAAATCCCCATTTAGCATCGTGGGCTCCCCTACTATTATGCATCGTCTACACTTATTTTATAGTCCAAGAGCCCGTGAGCGGCAGACCTTCGTCATTTTGTAAAAGCTGAAAGTTTGTCAGCACATGCTTCCAACATAGGTAGAAGCGATGGTAGACTATAAAGTTTGACTCATAGTTTCTTTGGCAGGTACCAGGTGCCAAAGGTTAATAATTTAAAACTTGGGTTTTGTCATTTTGTAGAAGCGAAATTTTACAATATGTTACTTGGGTACCTATTAGAAGATTTTTCCTTAGTCGCCAGACAGTTTTGACACTTCCAATCCATTGACAGACAAATATTTTGGGGTGGTCCAATAGACCGATAAAGACCAATATTTCTGTTATTTGACAAGATATAACATAAAAGTGTTATAATATGAGATTTGTAGGGTTTTCGAATGAGAATGTCCTAAAAATATTTTGATGTATACAGAGTGTCCAAAAGAAAAGTTATTGCTTTAAGGTTAATTTAAAAAAATGTTTTTGGAACACTCTGTATACATCAAAATATTTTAAGTACATGCCCATTTAAAAAATCTACATCTCCTATATAAGACTTTTTGTCATATCTTGTTAAATAACAAAAATATTGTACATGGTCGAACCATTGAGTCACTCCACAATGTTTGTCTGCCAAGGGGTTGGAACTGTCAAAACTGTCTGTCGATTGGGAAAAATATCTTCTAATAGTTACCCAAGTATCATATATAAAATTCAGCTTTTACAAAATAACGAAATTTTTGTTTCAATTAATTAACCTTTGGTGCCTCGTACCTGCCAAAGCCACTATGAGTCAAACTTCACAATCTACCATTACTTCTACCATTTATTTTTTTTTGTATAATATACATTAGTGCACGACGTTATTTCAGATCTTTTGTTTAAAAATACCACGATGGTAAGAAAAAATCGTTTCCCGTAAAATTGACGAATGTCGCTTACGATGTCTTGTCAAAAACCCATTGATATTGTTTTGTTATTTGTTTTTAATTTCCCTATTAATATCTCATAATTATTTAATCGATTCAATAAATCCTAACTGAATCACACTCTTGAGGCAGGAGGGCTTACCTGATCGACGTTTTTTTTGTTTTCTTGAGGCTACTTGTCGAAATTAACAAAGATATTGGAAGTTTAACATACTATTACATCGTAAAAATCATAATAAAAGAGTTTAAGTTTATATAGAAGTGGACAGTCCGACATGATTTTTTAATTTTTCTAATAAAAAATATTAAAGAAAATTACTAGAAAAGATATTTTTAGACCAACCAAGAGTTTACATACTTAATTTTGCATTTAGAATTTTACTGTCAATCGTTTCTTTGTGTTTTTCTTAAATTATTATTTGTTACTTGATATCAGAGTTATACGCCCATGTTGGGTAGTATTCAAATACTCGGTATTCTGAATCGTATTCAGAATATTTTGGTGTGGTATTCGAATAGCATTCGAATACATCTGTGTACAATTTTTTGGCCAGTATTTAGAATACCGTTTTTGAATGACAGTATACGAATACACACGTAATATTCGAATAACGAAATGTGAATAGCAGTATGTATTTGAATACTGGGATTTGAAGTACTCGAATACCGAGATTATCAGTATTCGAATACCAAAATGGTGAATAAGGGTATATATATATATATATATATATATATATATATATATATATATATAAGGACTGAGAACAAGGAGTTCTTCCTTTAAGAAAAGAAGGGACCATTTTGTTTTGCTCTTTAGTATTCATAGATACGAATCCTGTAATTTATGAATATTTAGTATTCGAATACTTTGTTTTTACGGTATTCGTATTCAAATACCGATTTTCAGTATAACACTCTTCAATAACCTATCTTTGCCTTCTCCTATGGTTTCCGACATAACAATGGTCGCCCGCGAATTTGGGACCCCCTGTAACAAATTAACTCATTGTCATTGTCTTCATTTTGTATTTAGTACACAACACAAGGTTTCGATTAATATGTATCTCCAACCGTTGTCAACTAATGATCACTTAAAAAAAGTTTTAAGGGGATTTATTGATAAATAAATAAATGCAAAAAGAGTGGGTTGAACATGGTTTTCACGCTACACTGGTACCTAAGTACAACTTGGTGTCTAAAAGAAAAAAATAAACACAAATCGCATAGATTAGTTTGTTATTCCATGCACCAGTTTTTCCGATAATAAGTTTAAAGGAGCAGAACCGTGAACCTTGCGTTCCAGTCGTCGCACCTTATCGCCTGTCCTATTAACGTAAACAACGTAACGTAACGTCGGTTACGTCAATAACAGTATTTTTCTAGCAGGACTAGTAGTCCCTGGGCTAGTAATGACATTAACTTCATGATAAGAACACTTTTAAAACCCTTTTAGGGGGTTTAGAGGTGACGAGTCTACCGCGAATATTCAAACCGCCATATATGGAAGCGGCGCTTTCACCCAGCCTGTCAATGTCAAATGTTTTGGGTGTCGGACTGGGTAAACGCGTCACTTTTTTGTCGGACAAGTTTACCACAATGTTTTTTTATATGCAGTTTTTATACATTGTGCCAAAAATCGTAAGTGTTACAGTTACGAAACCTTAAGACCCATGGACATGTTTTGGGTATCGGATTGGGCGGGTTTTGTAACTGTAACCCTTAAGATTTTCGGCACAATGTTTAAAGTCACGTACATACTTGTATACAATCGGCGAAAACATCTGTTGGCCGACTGTATCTTGAATGTTGCACATCGGTCGGCCAACTTGCTGCAAACGCCGCGGCAACATCAGTCGGCGTTATGATCAAAGGAATCGGCAAGTCGCCTGTTTTAGCCACGTACAGACTTGGAGACAATCGGCCAAAACATTTGTTGACCGACTGTATCTTAACTGTTGCACATAGGTTGGCCGACTTTCTGCAAATGCCGCAGCAACATCGGTCGGCATTTTGATCAAAGGAATCGACGAGTCGCCTCTTTTCCATTTAATATGGAAAACATCGGCAGGTTTGTTCGACCGCAGATACACCGATTTTGAAGCAATTCCCATTCAGACGTGTGTCATATACCCGTTAAAAAGGTAAATTGGCCAGTAAAGCAACAACAAAGCAGGACCAATGCACGGAGCGTTGAAAGATGGGGATTTTAGAACAAAAATCGTATTAGTCTTATTTAACTTAAATAGGTCTATAATTAATAATTAAATAGGGTACAATGCTTTAAATGGGACAAGATATTAAGGTCGAGTTAATTTTGGGTAAAGGGGTGTCATTTAACCTTCTTTTAGCATAAAACTAATATATGTAATGTGTCCTAGTACCAAGGGGGCACTAGCACCTTTTTTATTCATATTAAAAGGGGGTCATATACCACTCGTTTTAGAGATTATTTTATTCTTTACTCAACGATACTTTGTTTTTAAAAATCGGTCCAGCCGTTCCAGACTTTAAATTTGACTTAAATAGTGTAAAAGCAATGCGGCTTTAATGGCATGGGCTTGAGGGTCTGAAACGGCTGGGCCGATAAAAAAACAAAGTAGCGTTAAATAGAGAATTAGAGGACCTTTAAAACGAGGTTCCTCTTTCCATTTAAACAAAAAGTTGCTAATGCGCCGTTACTAGTAGGCCACGTCACCGGAATCGTTTTTATGCCAAAAAGTAGTTTAAGTTTCACCATTTTACCCAAATTTCACCCGATATCGATATCTTATCCCATTCAATAGATAAAGGGAGAGGGGTAGGACTTTTAATATCCTCACTGTACATATTTACATATTATACATTTAAGTTGTTATGAAAATCTCCATTTTGGCATTTTTGTCCATATATCAACGCACTGTGTGGGGTGTCACCTTGTTTAGATGTCGGAATTATTTATTTAATCTCTACCTGTTGGTATTCTGCAGGCGTTAGACCGTCTTTTTTCTACGGAATGCCTGTAAACTTTTCACTTGGCTGATACCGTGTAGGTTTATAAAGATTTAATTTTGTTGATTTTGTAAACGATTTATTTTGTCGAGCACTAAAAAACTTAATTTTCATCCAAAATACTTAAGAATCTGAATGTTTATGAAAAATCTTTATCAAAACACATAGAGACAAAAATTATTCAATTGCCCTAATAGATAGATAGATAGATATCATATATTGCCAAAAAGTACACTACAGTGCAATGGGTCGTCAACAATAAACTCCTTCCCGTAGAAATTATCTCTGCCACCACGCTTTCAGCGATTTCCATTTGGCCAAAACTAGTATGGACGTAATACGTATTACGTAAATAATTAATAGAATGAAGACTTATTTAATAAGGATAGTGCCTAGTTATGGAATACGGGAGATATCGACTCGAAATCGAGTTTCAAATAAGATAAGAATCACCATTCGGTATCGACTCGATACGTTACGTCTCGAGACAGCAGTTAAGAATCCGCCTGCTGTACTTCCCAAAGGTTGACATTTGCGCAAGCCCAAATAAATGCTGAGTTTGGTTAGCATAAATAAAGACCGCTTTGTAAAATGGACATCTGCTGAGTTCAAGCAGCTTGTCATCCGGTCGGGTGAACGCGACCGCTTACCAAGCAACTCAGCCGCTGACGTCGGCTGAACGTACCCAATGTGAGAAACTTGTCCGACAAAAAAAAGTGACAAGTTTGCCCAGTCCGACACCCGAAACATTTGACATTGACAGGCTGGGTTAAGTTTAAGCGTCGCTTCCATATATGGCGGTATAAATCTTGTACATGTATTCTTCAAACACCCTGTATTTCCATCAATTTACCATGTGATTGATGTCCAATCCGAGGAGATCGTAGCCCATTTAATGCCTTTCCTGCGAAATGCATGACGTAATAAGCGCATTTAAGTGCATCGAGGCAACGCAGCGCTTCTAATGGCTTAATGCATGGTGGCCGGAGAGAGAAGTTCCATTGGGTTTTAAATTTTATAGTACTACATTAATCTTAGTTAATGCTTTCAGGTCTTTATTTTGCCGAGCCGGGCACATTATCCCGCTTAATGGCGCTAGACGTTGAATTAAATAGACTCGCATTAATCAAGTGCTTTTTGTTTAAGTGATCGGCTTTAAAAAAATCACTTGCGATTTTAGGGATTTACTTTTTGTGTTAAATTGTTTCAATTTCCATAATAGTCCCTACGACAGTAATGAAATGGACTTTATGATAAAAAAATTAAACCCTTTATAGGAGGTTCATTTTGACTAGTGTACCACAAATACTTATAACGCCATATATGAAAGCGGCGCTATAACCCAATCTGTCAATGTCAAATATTTCGGGTGCCGGACTGGGCGAACACGTCACTTTTAGTCGGACAAGTTTACCACAATATTTTATATGCAATTTTTGAACATCGTACAAAAAATGATAAGGGTTACAGTCATAAAACCATAAATCTCAAACACATGTTTCAGGTATCAGACTAGGCGGGTATCGTGATTTTAACCCTTACGATTTTTGGAAAAATGTTTAAAAATTGTATATAAAACATTGTGGTAAACTTGTCTGACAAAAAATGACGCGTTCGCCTAGTCCGACATCCGAAACGTTTGACATTGACAGGCTGGGTTAAAGCGCTGCTTCTATATATGGCAGTATGAATATTCGTGGTAAACTCATCCAAAGAAACCCCCAAAAAAAAAAAGATTTTAAACGTGTTCTTATCATGAAGTTTATTTCAGTAATGAACGGGAAGGGACGATAAAGTGTATTTACGTTTAAAATACTTTTTGGATAAAGTGACCACATTTTAAACTTTAAAATCCGAACAATTGAAAGTACTTTTTTGCTTTTTTCCGCAATTTTTTTTTTTAATAAAAAGAAGGTCCTCGCCTTTCATTTTATTGCCTTAGCCCTCAACAAAATATTAACTTTTCCTACGACCACTTGTGAAAATAGCAAATAGCACACTGATTTCATGCATAGAAAATGCGTTATATCACACTAGTGTTGCAAAGTACTTTACAGCACTAGTGTTGCAAAGTACTTTACAACACTGGTGTGATACATATTATGATGTCATTCTAAAAACTGCTATTGGTTTTGCAAGTGACATATTTATTGTAGTGACAGTAAAAAAACTTTTATTTACCTTAAACGGTAGAACCCAAATTAGCGAAAATCATCTTATTTTATATTTATTAAAATTTACGAAAAAATAAAAACATAAACAAAAATAGACATAACCACAAAAACAACTTTCACTGACTGGCACAGTGTTGTCAGGTAAGTAGATCAAATTAAAAATCTCCCTTCTACCTTTGAGCACGTACTTTATGAAGGCAGCCTTGCCGCTTGACCGTTCGACCTAAAGCGCCAGAGAAAAAAGCCTATAGATCAAATTCCTTCCTCTCTTTCTTCGTGTACTCAAAAAACTAGTTAAATCTTTTTTTTAATCCCTAATTAAACCTAAGGCTAATACACACTTTATGAATCCACTTTCTTTTATCCATTCATAAATAGAATCAGACCGACGTTGCCAAATGCTTTCCATATTTTGCTTGGTAACTGACGTTTGGTAGTCGTTTTTCCTTACTTTTAGGACTTTAGGTTATGCATTTACAATTTTCATATTTTTTCTTAAAAATATGAGGAAAAACTGTTATTTTTACTTAATTTTATATGTGATGTTCAGTTTCATTAACTCGTTTTACCAATTTTACCCCACCCAGCACCCCTTTTCACTCCCCGGTCCCGTAAGTTTATTTACTGATATTTTTAAAAAAACGGAATATTTTGGATATGTGTGAGTGTCTAAAAGATGTAAGAATCGATAATTTTTAAAAACACTTAAAATAGCAGAAAACCGTATTAAACTATTAGCGTTATTACCTAACAAAACCATACAATTTTTATTAAGTGAGGGCCTTTTTAAATTCCAAAATGATAAAAGTTATATAATGCTTCTAGGTAGGTGATTTTCGATGTAAAAATATTGTCAAAACAGTATAATATAGCAGTGAGGAAAAGTATATATCACACTAGTGTTGCAAAGTAAATATCACCCTAGTGTTGCAAAGTTCTCAATTGTTTTTTATTTTTCTGAACAGACAAACTTTAATTTATTTATTTTTTGGTGAATAATTTGTGGTCGTAGGAAAAATAGTGTACAGTACTCGTGTGAAAATGACTTTCTTACATTCGTGGGTTTTCCCACTCGTGTGAAATTAGTCATTTTCCACACTTGTAATGTAATATACTATAACTTCTTTACATGTGGTCCCACCCCGCCAAAATCGGGACGTGTGGTCATTTTATTCTTAGATAATTTTTCTAACATTAGTGGTAGACTCGTCAAAAGGAACCCCCTAAAAAGGATTTTAAAGTGTTTTTATCTTGGAGTCATCATTACTAGCCCTACGACTATAAAATCTGCCCCAAAATTATCTTGATAAAATTTTGTAACACCCTGTATTACTTGTCAGTGATAATCAACTTTATAGGAACGTACAAACTAATTAGTGTGATTTAATTAAACTGTACAGGGTGGGCCAAATTAACCTTGCACACGTTTTAACTAATAATAACTTTTTATCTGTTGCGCTCATCTTTTTTATTTTAAAGGGGTAATAGGTAGATATGTTTTCTCTAGGTTTGCCAATTTTGGTCAAATAGATTTAGACAGGACTGGACTTACGGGGGCTTTTTCCAAAAATACTATATTTAACCTTGTTGCAAAAGGAATCTGATTTGTCTACAATTAAGCTAATACGTTTTTCTTGTAGACAAACTATTGGAAATGACTCAGTCAAAGCAAATCTATTAACAATTTTAGGATTTAGTAATTATAATTATTTTTGATAAATAATGCTGTCCTAATAAAGCGTGCATTTCTCTCGATTTTAAAAAGAACTTTTTTAGTGTCCTTTAATAATCAAAAATGTTAGGTTACCATGGTTACTGATTTGGATGCTGACCAAACTTAACAGTGAATTATTTAAAAATAAACGTATTAGCCTAACTGTAGGCAGTACCGTTTTATCCATTAGGCTGACTAGGCTACAGCCTAGGGCGCCATAAAAAATAGGCGCCAGACAGGGGAGTAATAGGCGCTAGAGACTAGGGGAGTATAAAAGTTTAGGTCGTGTGGGGATTTTGGTGATTAATTCTCCGTGAATAAGGTGCTTTGGAATGAAATAGGCGCGAAAGGAATGACATTTTTTTTTTTTTGGTGGAAAATAGGCGCTCCGGGAATTCTAGCCTAGGGCGCCTCAAACAGTTAATACGGCCCTGACTTTAGATAAAATTAAATTTTTTTTGCAACGAAGTTTAATGCATTATTTTGGAAAGAGTCCCGTAAGTCCAGTCCTGTTTAAATCTATTTGACCAAAATTGCCAAACCTAGAGAAAACATATCTGCCTATTAGCCCCATAAAAATGAAAAAGATGGGAACAACAGCCAAAAAGTTATTATTAGTTAAAAAGTGTAATTTTACCCACACTGTATTATTTGTTACTATTACTACTAGTGTTACAACCGTTAGATACGGTGTGTAATCCGCCGCGAGGTTTTTAGCGCCTGGCAGCCCAATTTCCCGGTCTTGCGCCACGCCCAGCTGATGCCGCAGTGACGTCGGGCGTCGAGACGCCGTCCGCGGGCGCCGCTGACGTCACGACGCCGCCGGGGTCGACGGACCCGAATCGACGACGACGGCCGCCTTTCGTGCAGCCACTGGACGCCGACCGACGCCCTAATGCCCTGCCCTGGTTGGGTTGATCCGAAGAGATACTAAATTGCTGTAAGCCGGTTTGTGGGTTGATTATCCAATGTCCGATCTTTGTGCTTTTGCATCTTGGCCGGATTTGGGGTTGT
Source organism: Listronotus bonariensis (assembly GCA_014170235.1). Lineage (NCBI taxonomy): Eukaryota > Metazoa > Arthropoda > Insecta > Coleoptera > Curculionidae > Listronotus > Listronotus bonariensis. The sequence goes on from JACEGR010000419.1 coordinate 224,863, forward strand.
AAACATGGAGAAATCTGTGCAGATTAAGGATTTTTACTCTTCCAAGTAAACAGTAATTTGGTGTCGATGTCGTACTTTATTGAATCAAATAGGTACTTTTGGTTTTTTAAATCTTGGTTCCTGACGAAGGCTTTAAGCCTTAGTACTAACGTACCCTCCCTGAGTGTTTAGAGTTAAATTAAGAGGCACTTTATAGATACAAACTTGAGCGTGTGTGGACTGATTTTCAAAATTATTATATAATATTTTTTTATTGAAAGAGTGCAGTACCGCGGTGGTCCCAGTCAGGATCGCAAGAAAGAAAGGTACTAGCGCCACCTGTTGGTGTAACGTTAAACAAATTTTATAATAATACGAGGGTGGATTACAATTTGCTATTACATTCTTTAACAAAATTTACTCGTTTCGCCGAACTGAAAAAAACTACAGTAAAAAGCACAGGGACGATTAATTTGATTGATTGACATTGAGGGGGGTCGTTGTTAGTTCCCGTTAGTTAAACATGGGTTCAAAACTCAACCATTTGGAAGATATCGCGAAAAAATTACCCAAAAAAAATCTCTGTTTATGTTGTTGCGTAAAGACAAAATGCTCTTCAGAAATTGAAACCTTTTGGAAATTTGATCTTGTATTTGGTAATGCACTTAAAACTTAGCTTCAATATTAAATAAACGTTGAAAATTGGAATCATTTCTTCAAAGCGTCAAAATTTGAAAACCCCATAACCTTACAATTTTCCTCAACTTAAAGCTTGTTTTATTCAGAAGAACTTAAATTTAGTATTAGTATTAGCTTTAACTTTGGCCTGAAATTTGTTCATGAGTTTATGCATATAGGCATAATTTAATTTTAACCTAGAAAAATATTCTTCAGAAATTTAAGCCTTTTGGAAATTCGTTTCTGCGTTCGAAACTGTTCTTCAAATTTATCTTAAAAAATGTATTAATGTTAAAGATTAAATGTTTTTCTTTAAAGCGTTAAGATTGCAAAACCACATAACCTCACAATTTTCTTTAACTTTATTCTAGAGAAAATTTTAAATTTACAACAATTCTAGGTCATTTCCTAATACCAATGATAATGTTAAGCTTTTGCGCACCCTGCACAAAAACTCAAAATTTTCTCTTCGTGAGTCGTATTTCTTTTACAAGCATTTTTTTTTATCAAAAATGACTTTTTGCCAAAATATTATTTTTTTCTGTGCATTTGTGCTCCTGTAAACCCTATATCCGTGAAGTCTGTAGTAAATTTTTAGGCTTGCTCTTAGCCTATCCTATGCACTTGCTTTAAGAAAAATACATTTTGCGTTATCTATGATGCATTCACTTAGACTCCTATACCATGAAGCACAATATTTCGTAGCAAATAGAAAAAGAAATCATAAATATTAAAGTAATATATATGTAGAAATTAAAAAAAAAAATCAAGTACATTAGGCCTCGGACTAAACAACTTCGCCGAACAATTTCATTAGTTTTCTCAGTGTAGAGACTGTTTGTTCACAACTTGTAGTTTTTTCTCGAAAATAAGGTGTCTTTACGACAACAGTGTCAAACTCGAGGTTATGAAAATCAGACCCCAAAACTTCAAAGGAGCCGACATTAATGTCGCTTCTCGTTATTGCTTTTTCTCGGGTTAAACGCCAAGTACCAGATTTCTAATACACTTGATGTGCTTCGTTTATTATGCATTTTTATTGCTATACAGAGCGATTTCCTGCGTCCAAGAAAATTTCTTTTGTATAAAGCTGCCCACCCACGTGGTATATCGTATTGCCTCGCAATATCGCGGAATGCGAATTTTTATCGCCGCCGACCGGACAAGTCGGTTATTCACCGTCAGGAATCTCCCCACTCTTCTTTCTTTCTCTCTCTGTTTCTGTTCTGTTGGGTTGGGAAACAAGAATGTCGTCGAGTTCCCACGTCCGTTTTGGATTTTAAAAATCTACGAGGGCCGTCCAATAAGAAGATAACACGAATACGGTGGCAGGGAAAAGAAAGTATGTGTAATAGTACGGGAGCGCGATAGGGATGTGCTGTACGATTGAATTATTAGTATTTTTACATTTGATACTTTATACCGGGTGTCCACGAGATTACTTTCCGACTGCCATTTTTTTATTTCTATATTCATACTGACGACACTCAGTAGGGTTGTTAGACAAATGAAAAGTCATTTTAAGGTGTATATGATAGGCTATTACGACTTCCGGTTTCACCGGAAATGACTGGAACTTTTGATTTTTAAATGGGACACCCTGTATATTTTTTGTTTGCTCCAGAATATGTATTTTTTAAATTTTTTTCATAATAATATTTTAGCGATTTTTAAGCACCCTGTATATCATAGAGCAATGTTTATTATAGCTTTTACCATTTCAGACGAACATAAATTTTTGTAGAGAATAACTTTTCCGAAATATTAAAAATAAAAAGAAAATATAGGTATGGTTAAATATTTAATGTAAAAAAGTTTTTATCCGGTAAACAGATAAGTGAAGGTCGCTACCCATTCGGATCTGAAACTATAATACTCTAAATTACGCTGTATGTTTCAAAGATTTTTTACCACCAACATGTATAACTGAGATGTGGTAAGCTTATTCGTGAAACTGTAATTTAAATTAGATAAAACACAAAGTCGGTCTATAAAGGTCACGACATTCGGCCATTTTGCTTCGACGTGTTATGACGTCACATCTCCCAATTATTAAGTTGTAAATTCTTTTACTTTAAATAAAAAACATTTGGAATTACATCTTTTAACAAATATCATTTCTAAAACAATGCAAAATGAAATTCGCAAATTCTAGACGCTCTAAACTAACCTTGGATAAAACAAACCTGTGTAGATGTTACGATTCTTAGAAAAAGAAATTTGTGGTTCTAATAAGAACCGTTGTTTCCTTTAGTAGTCACTGTTGCGTCACAACTATCTGACTCTTCGGTCTCTTTGAAAGTCCTTATTCTTTAATGCTTGTTCTCGTGTTCTTTTTCTTATAAATATAAGGATACTGTAAGGCGTCGTCCTGGAACAAGTATGCATCCATTGTTCCTTTTTTACACCTGAGGTACTATCGATTGAAGTCAACAGTTTCCATACTGCAAACTTGACAAAAGAAATGTGAAAAAAATTTATACTGGTTAAGAGATGCTCTTTGGAAGAATTTCAAAATATGAATGGCATACTTAGGCAAGAATACCTGTTATATAGGGCGGTAATTGCCAAATTAATGATAAGTAATTTGTTATAAAATTAGGTACCTGCTTCTAAAAGGGTCGTTATTATAATTGAATATACCTACTTGGGTGGGTGAGGTGTAAATTGATTCCTGAACCCCAGAAAGGTCGTAGGTATATTGGTTCCTGGTAATAAATAGGTAGACGGCTCGGGCAGAACGACAATTACCTGGAAGTATTGTTTTTTTATCTTGGATTGGGTTTGAGTTACTTTTTCTCAATTTGGCATTTTTGCCGTAATTTGAGTGTTGCGTATTTAAATGAACAGTTGTTTTATTTCCTCCATTAATCCCGAAATAGCCCAAATAATATGAGTAAACTAGAAAAACAGTTCTGGTTATGGTAGGGGAGCCCAAGAGGGGATTTCTGGATTTTCTACAGTGCGCCAGATTAATACAGGGTGTTCGGAACTTACGCGTCAGGATTTCAGTGGGCGATAACCAGAACTAACCAAAAATTGATGCAACAAACCTCTATACAATTTTTTGAAAAATCAAAATTAACGGAAAGATACAGGGTGTTAAAGAAAAAAACATTAGGTATTTTTTCTATTAACATTTTTCTAGTGTACTGATTTTAGCCAAATTTTACATACACATCAATAACAAACTCATAAACAACGTTTGTTTTTAAGCCTTGCTTTGTTAATTTTGAAAATCAATATTTCTAATTAAACGTACGTAAATTTAACGTCGTATTTCGTGAAAACTGTTTATTTTAAGTTAATGCAACAAGAGGACATTTTTAAAAGATATTTTAATGCTCTTTATTAATTTTATATCCAATTTAAAAGAGGAGTGAAACAAAAAAATTCTATGTCATCTTTCTAAAGTGAAGGACAGTTTAGGCCCTTTGGAATTGACTGCTCGCGTCAAATTAATAGGGTGAATAGAAAGTATCATTATTGATATTTGTGCAAAATTTGGCGTAAATCAGTACATTAGAAAAAAGTTAATAGGAAAAATAACAAAAAAACACCTTGTATCTATAATTTTAAGTTTTCGAAAAAAAAGGTATAAAAGTTTGTTGCTTTAATTTTTTGTGCAGAATCGCCCACAGAAATCCTGTATACAGGATACATATGAACCCCGTATACCGGGCAGATCTTAAAAAACAAAAATATATCCGTCAAAAACTTTTCGAGCGCGTCAGATATTTCACTAATCTGACAATTTGGGAAAGAAGTAAAGAAAGCGGAGGGCTACAAAGTTGTAAAAAAGAACGTCATTTTGACATTCTCGAGCGGGGGCTATTTTTTTATTTTGAAAAAATAATTCAACGATTACGAAAAATCTATAATCCGATACGATCCCAACCATTTTCACTAGCCGGAATAATAACAGTATTTTTTGACCTATTTAAAAATATATAGCTGCTTCCCCAACCGATAAAAAGGTATACCTACATTATATAACACCAATTGTCTTTGATAACACTTTTCTTCGTTTTTTTGTCCTCGACTGTACATCATACGCGGAGTCTTGTGGGTTTAGAAACAGCCTGTATATTAGTACCTCGGCTGAAAGCTTATGTGTCTACCATTAATATTTGGCAACAAATTATGTTTTAACATTTTTTTGATGACCTTGGTATTTTGCCATGCATTATTTCATAAATCAAATCAGCATTGTGTTTCTTTAAAATGAAAAGTGTGTCACGGTACTTTTATAACTTGTTATTGTAGTTTGCAAAACAATTGTATTGATCTCATCTGTTCTAAGAAAAATCAGTCTGAAATATACATTTCTAAAATATTTAAGCCGAATCGGACCGTTTTTTTTTATATACTTAAGCAAAGACAATTTTATTGTATTTTTACTAGGGACACCCAGAACAATGCTGAATTTTTGGTCATCAGTTTGGACGCTCGCTAGGCCGAATTTATAAAGCGGCAAATTATACGTACTGTTAACGTGTGTACTTATATTTCCTCGATGGATGTCCGCTTCATAAATCCCAATGAGCGAGCGTCCAAGCTGGTAACCAAAAATATAGCATTGTTCTGGGTGTCTTGCACTTAACCACTTAAATGCAAATATCTTGAAAACGGTTGCTCGGAGCCATTCTCACCAAGTATACCTTTTTTGTGCAGAAAGCATAGGGGAGTTTACTGGTTTACTTAGATGGTACATACAAAGTAACACAAAGAAGTTTTTACGTTTTACCGAAATTTAAGTAGTGTAGCTAGCCCCATCTAATATACACATAAAAATTAATATTAGATCTGAACAGCTCATGTCAAAAAAGCCCTAGATACCAAGTTTCACTGAAATATTCAAATCATATAAAAATTATGAAAAAAATTAAACATTTACTTTTTTCACTTTGACACCCTGTATCTTCTTTATTATTAACTTTGGGATATAGGTATGTTTGCTTAAATCTTAATATTTTGGCATAAGAAATCTGTGGTTTTTCTATGTAGCATTAATTAGCGGACACCCTGTATAATAAAAAAAAGAAATGGTCGTAATCAATTTTATGTTATGCAATAATCAGCAAATTTTTTGTTTCTTTATAAAAACCAATAAACAACTTATGATAACCTTTGGTAAGTCTATTAGTACCCTACCATTAAGGCGCGCTTGTGGCTGCTCCGATTGTATCGGCAGCGTCGATCACCGGAGTTAAGCAGTGAAGTGCGCGCCCATAACTTGATGGGTGACCGGGCCGTTGTCGGTTTTGGGCAACGGCATGCGGTATTCTGCTTGGGGAACGACGAACGGACCGAACAGTAACCAGCCAAGTTATGGAGTGAATGGGAAGGAGTAGGGGTCAAGGTACAATAAGCCTTCAGGCTGCAGTGGGAGGCGGTCATCGGACCTGGGTGGGATGACCCCCGTTAGTCGTGGTTGTATGTGAATTTGTTTTTACCTGATTAGAAATAAAATCATGGCTATAATTACGATTTTTTTACTGACACAAAAAATAGGTAACTATCTTGTTTTCCGTTATATTATTAGCCATTACTTGTCCACAGAATTCGCGTCCTTTTCTATTTATTTGAAATAATTGATTATCTTCCTTACTAAAAATATTTTTCTAACTTTTTTTCCTTTGTTTGTCATTATTAGCTTTTAGCAATTATTTCCCAAGCTTATGCGGTTAAGGTTTAGAATCACCCTGTATTTAGGTTTGTCACTCTGTCGAGTTAAGCCAGTGATTTTTGCAACACCCTGTAGTTTTCGTAGCCGACTTTCGCAACCGATAATTCCAACATTTCTTTCGGTGCAACTAATCTTAAAAATGAATAAAACGACTCGAGTAACGTTTCTGTTTTGTTTGGTCGACCCACTTTTTCTAGACAGACAAACACAACAACAACATCGAATTAGGCGCGTTAGTGAGTGTTCAAAAATTCCAGACTATCACGCGGTTCAAGAAACTTTAAAAGGTTATTTTATGTATACCTAGTTAATTGGTATTAGTACTGGTTATATTAAATGTAAATTATTTGGGTAATGTTTACGTAATTTGAATTTTTGGAAAAGTTTTACGTCATACATTAAAATGTCAGTTAGGTTTTTAATAAGTTAAGCAGCTGAGCGCCATTTACTTAAACGGTCAAGAGGAAAAACACGATTTCATAGTTTTATATTTAGATGTTACACTAAAATTGGAAAAAAGCATAAAGCAAGCAAAAACAGCTTCTGCTGTGTTGCTTGTCGCCCCGTAAAAAATTAATGGGCTATAATAGTCGTTGGAATCAAATAAGGGAATTTATGAAAACTCAAACAAAATACCGCCACTCGTTTTTATCGGGGTAATATCCCTAGTGCATTTAATTTTTCCGGAAAATTCGGAAAACGAATTTCTAAGTAATTTTAACATATAGCATGAGCGAGAGTGGTTTTAAAAATCCGAGTCGAAGACGAGGATTTTTTCATTTTTGCCATTGCTATTTGTTAAAACAGATTACTTAGAAACGAGAATTCCAAATTTTTTCACAGAAAAACAACATACACAAGGGGTAATTTGGTAAGATTATCTCCTGAGTTAAATAAACATTTTATTTTAATATAACATTTTTTAAATTAAAACAATAAGGACAATAATTAATAGGAACAACATAACTTGCACCTTGTCAAACTTGCATAAATTTTTTTCGATTTTTTACCCGGAAAAACTGCTGACAGAGAGTTGACGGTTGTTAAATAATTTTTACACCTAAAATTTATTTTTGACATACCAATTTTTTATAGCGATTGGTCAAAATTAATAGAAAGGAAATAATCAGAAAAAGACGTGTGCAAAAACGGCGGCCTATTACATGCACATACACAACTAATTTTGCAATTCGCAGCTATTGGCTTAACCTTGGCACAAGCCTTTTTTATTAACACGCTTTTATTAACTTGGGTTGTAACTATCCATCTATCTATCTATCTATCTATGTAACGGAATCTTTGAGCCTAATTTTAACCAACTTCCAGCTATTCGATTTCTTTGAAACTTTGCACACGGGTCAAGGACCGATGAAGATGCAATAATTTAAAAACAGTATCCCGTTATCTTTTTTGAATCGCCAGGAAAAAAATTCCATTATATTATAAAAACAACACCTAGGATGCCATCTGTTGGCAACATTTCAAACTTTGCTATTAAATGAAGAAGAAATTTTTAGTTTTTACACAATTTAGTTAGTTGCACCATGAGTGTTCAATTTTTATGAACAATAAAAATATAGGGTTAGTTGCACCATGAGTTCAAGGATTCCATAATAAAAATTACATTATGTGTAATGTATACATAATACATAATGTGCAATTAATAAAAATTAACATTCTTTTTTTGGATCGCCAGGAAAAAAATTTTTCCTTTATATTATAAAAATATAAAAACAACACCTAGGTTGCCACCTGTTGGCAACATTTCAAACTTTGCTATTAAATGAAGAAGAAATTTTTTAGTGGGTTGCAATATATTGGCAACGGTCCAAACATTGCCTGGATTGCCATCTGTTGGCAAAATTTCAAACTTTGCTACTTAATGAAGAAGAAATTTTTTAGTGAGTTGCAATCTGTTGGAAAAATTTTAAAATTTGCCACTCTTGTTCATTAAAAAATTTTTTCGCCATTTTGTCAAGAGTAGCAGAAACTAAAAAATGAAAAATAATTAATAGTTTAAAAAACTAAAAAACACGCTTTTATATGCAACCGAACTAAAAATTAGAAAATAATTTTTCATTAAAAAAATATTGTCATTTCATAGTAAAAAGCGTGGGGTGATAAAAATATTAAATGTTATAATTATTATATTTGCAAATATCTATGATGGAAAAGTTATGAAAAATAGTAAAATGCACCCCACGCTTTTTACTATGAAATGACAATATTTTTTTTAATGAAAAATTATTTTCTAATTTTTAGTTCGGTTGCATATAAAAGCGTGTTTTTTTAGTTTTTTAAAACTATTAATTTTGGTTTTTGGTTTACTAAACATTTTTGACAAACTTAATAAGTCCACGTTGACTCCAAAATTTTATTCCGCCGGTTGTCTGCGCCTTTTTTGCCCTGAGAGTAGATAAAGCGGCGAGGTATGATGAAAGGTTTTTTGCAAAAAGAAAACAAGTGCCTGTATTTTGTTTAAGTTTTTATAATTTCTCCTTTTAATGCCAACGACTTCACATTAATTTTGCAATATAATTCTTCTTTACTACCCATAAAACCCGCATCGTACCACGACCGTGTCTCGTACGGTCTGAAACATCCCAGCCAATAAAATCATACGGATCGGATAGCGCCGATGTTCCTCCGAACGAAGCTTTGAGTTTACGGGCGTCACTTTTTATTTAAGTTCATTACGTATAAAAATTTAAAGTTAATGGTTAGAGATTAGTTGTTGTAGACAAACAATACAAGCAAAATTGATTTAATTAAGTATTAAAAAGTTAAAAATTAATTTTATTGTCACATCTTGTGAATAATATGTAAGTAAAACTTACGACTACATTGTGTGTTGTTGTACACATTTCACCAGGGAAACGCACAGTCACGGGCTCGTTGCGGTTATGTGAGGCCGACACTGCTAGCTGAGCAGGGCCGTATTAACTGTTTAAGGCGCCCTAGGCTAGAATTCCCGGAGCGCCTATTTTCCACCCAAAAAAAAGAGTCTATTTCATTCCAAAGCACCTTTTTTACAGTAAATTAGTCACCAAAAATCCCCACCCGACCTAAACTTTTTAAAAACTCCCCTGTCTGGCGCGTTTTTTTTCAAGGAGCTCTAGGCTGTAGCCTAGTCAGCTTACTGGTTAATACGGCACTGTAGCTGAGGTTTATTATGAAAATAGGGTTCATCTCTGGGTAGTCGACCTCTAAGAAGCAAACAACCTTTTTATTCGTGTCGCGCAAACAGCTGCTAATGTGCAGATGTTCCGTGTTTCTTGGGCCGTTTTCTGTTTTTCGTTTCGTTCGGAAGGTATAAAGACTAAAAATTGGTTCTTTGCGTTCACTTCTTTGTCCTGCACGGTGAACTAAAACATCTGTTTAGTTACCTGGCGATTTTCAGGGTAATTCTTTATATTTTGATAGGCGATGAAAGAGCTAAATTAGGTTCATAAATCAGAATTTTAGTTTATTTATTTTTTTTAAATTTTTATCAACTTTATTACCCTGAGTGTATAAGCTTGATGTTAGGGTTATTATTTATATTGATAAAACATATCTACATAGAATTTCAAATTTCTCAAAAATATCTATTAGTAAAATTGTTTTTCCTAAATTCCTAACACCCTGTAGTTCCAAAAGTGACCTATAGGACATATGTACGTTCATATGAAGTTTATTTTCTTATTAGTATATTAATCATAAATGATAGGGGGCATTTATGACCTTACCTTTCCGGACACCCTGTATATTGTTTAAAAACACAAAAAGATTTGCCTCCTCTAAGAGATTTCTTTTAAATAGCATAAAAAATAAAACAAAAATAAAATCGGAGCTGTTTCTAAGGACTTTCAACGAATGCGTATTTTACAACTTCATTGATGCGACTTAACAATTTATAATTTGATCAAAATCATCATTTGGTATATTGTCATTTGATACAATGTGGATTGATTGATATATTACTTTTTTTCTATTACTTTCGGTTAAACCGCAAAAGACTGCTACTTGAAAATTTTAAATGACACTGCCAGTATTTTTTATCTTATTTCAGTATTATATTCTGAATACAATAACATCTCACATGTCATTTTTTGACATTTCTGTAGTCAAAAATTTATTTTTTAAATTTCCAATCTAAATTGCCATGATTTAGCTAAAACGGGATATTTTAAGTCAGGTAGCCATGGAAAAAAAATGTAATCGTCTTTTGGTTTTTACGACTTCTCAGGGCGGAGTCAAAGCGTGCAAAGTCCTATTTATGGTCATACATGGGCGCCGTCAGGATGAGTTCCAGGGGTGTGCAAAGTAGACAAAAAAATTTTTGAATAGCAATAAAAAAGGTTCTCCGACATAACACCGTCTTTGTCCTTGTCCGCTTCTTTCACAACAGCTAGGGGGATGCAAAACATTTTATAATGCCTAAAATTAATACTTTTTGCAAAAACTTACCACTTTTTATACATTTTCAAACGCCAGAGGGGTACACGTGCACCCCCTCCCAACGCCCATGTGGTCATAACTCCTTATTTCAAATGGAACGAGTGTGGTTCGCTAGCACAATAACTTTGACTCCGCCCTCAAAAAACAAAAGACGAATAAATGTATTTTTCCATGGCTATTTGACTTAAAATAAACCGTTAGCTTAATCATGGCACACTAGATTAGAATTTAAAAAAAAACATGAAGCAGATAAAATATACCGGTGGTGCCATTTAAAATGTTAAAATAGTAGTAATTTCCGGCTAAACCAGAAGTAATAGAAAACAAGTGAATAGATTAATCATCTACAATTGTGTCAAATAGGGAAAGATCAAATGTCCCTTCTCTATCTTAAAAGGTAAAATAGTTATAGGGGGGAACCACCTGTATACTAGGCTATCCATTTTGAATGGCCAACTGGCGATGCTGCATCATAAAAAGATCGCCAGCAAGAACACCTGCAAATCTTGCTGCTATATATGTAATTTGACTGCTGCTTTCGCTCCTTACGACCGGACTTTAAAATTTAAATGTCTCGGCTGTTGTTTTAAATTGCAAAAAAATACGCTGGGAACGGTTTTTGGTTTGTTCTCAGCGGAAGTTTGTAATTTTGTTTTGATTCGTAAGACTTGGTGAATACGGTGTGTGTGTGTAAAAAAGGACTTCCTGCTTAGCGAAAGGGTTAAAGTGGAACGGGTTTTTTAAAAGAGCATCGTATTGTAAGAAGTAAAAGTTTTTTTCACGACCGTTAAAAAATACAGTTTTTTATTCATTAACATGAACATAAAGTAGGGTAGGGAGGGGCTAGTTGAGCAATTTTTCACTTGATCGGTTATAGCTCCTCAAAAATAAGTCTTAATGGCTTATAACACTTACTGATGGATTAGCAATTTATTCCTTATTAATAATGTCCATAGTAGTTTCTTTCTAATAAGTCGAATTTAGGAGCTACATCTATTTTAATGTAGATAGTCAAGTATGCTCAACGTACCCCATAGGTGGGGTAAGTTGAGCAAGGGTATGGGGCTAGTGGAGCACTTAGAAAGTATAGTGAAATCATGGCTTGAATGTTAGATACGTTTACAATAAAAATACATTTTGACAATTTGCTTTTTATATTTATAATCTTATAGTAACAAAACAACAAATCATATTAATAAAACAGCAACGTACCTAGCTTAGATTAACTATTGGATTTAATATCTATCAATTCATCTTCGTTTTTTAAACTTTTTAAGCAGTTTTATTTTGCTTCTCTTGTAATGCCTTCTGTATCTGTTAAAATTGCAGTTTTTCTTGGACCAGCTTTTGGGTATGGTCAAACTATTTTCAGAGAAAATTTATAAGTTAGATAGGTCAGCTCGTTTTCTTTGTTGCTTGTACAAGGTTCGGATTGCAGCCTTTTTTAAATCTTGAGGAGAGTTTAGTAGTCTTACTGTTATAAGTCCGTATCCTAAAAATTAAAAAAAAACATTTTATACTTAAAACCGTGAGGTTAGTTGGGCAACTGTAGCTCAACTAACCCCAACCTGAAATTTTAAAGAAAAAGTAAATTTATTAGAAAACCGGTTAGAATTATATCTAAAATCTTTATACATATTAAAACTGCAATAAATTTACTTAAGATTAACACTTACCTGATTGAGAACGGAATACATTTAACTATCATAGATAAAATTTTCCGGCTTGCAATTATTTTACTTTTTAATCACAAAATAAACAATGCGTACGGATACTTTTCTCGATCGCCGCGTCACCACTAGTGGTCGCACAATGAGTTCCCCTCGCGCAACCCCTTCTTTATGCTATTTGATGCTTTCGCGTGCGGTCTATAGTTTTTGAGATATTTTAATTGCCCAACTTACCTCTATGCTCAACTAGCCCCGCCCTACCCTACCACTTTATGCACTTGTTACATACATGAAATGCAGCCAATTTAACTGTACTTGCATTGTTAGAATAGATAAATATTGAATTGTCAATATTTCGAAAACTATAAGATTTAACATAGACATACTTTATACAAACAAGCCCTTATTTAAATTGCTAAGAAGGTTAATGTATTAAAAAAAGGGTGGTATTAGGAATTTTTAAGAATTAAATTAATTAATTTACTAAGAAAATATTGATGATTAGGCATTGGCCTGCAAACGTCATGTTTCACATTTGTTTTCAGTCAACTTTTATATTTTTTATTATTTACTTTACTCTTTTTACTCGCGTGCGAAAAAGTTTACTTTTCCACGTGCATTTTAGTTCTGAAAGAGTCGCCATATGTATATTAGCGAGTCGCATTGAAGAATTTTCAAAAATCTCATGTTTAAAAGAAAGTACGAACTGCGAGTGCTTAACCGAACTCCGCTACGCGTTGTTCGGTCAACTGCAGTTAAAAAAACACTATATTAGGCACTTTGCCTTTTTGTAAATTGAGGCGTTTACTCAACCTATTACCATTTAATAAAATTTAAAATAATTCAATAACGGTGGCGTTAGGTATAGGACATTATACATAAAATATGTTTTTAACACGCTTTTATTAACTTGGGTTGTAACTATCTATCTATCCATCTGGCTATCTATGTAACGGAATCTTTGAGCCTAATTTTAACCAACTTCCAGCTATTCGATTTCTTTGAAACTTTGCACACTTATTAATGACCCATGACAATGCAATAATCTGCAAACAGTATCCCGTTATCTTGTTTTTGATCGCCAGGAAAAAAAATTCCATTATATTATAAAAACAACACCTGGGTTGCCATCTGTTGGCAACATTCCAAACTTTGCTACTCAATTGCGAAGAAATTTTTTAGTGGGTTGCCATCTGTTGGCAACATTTCAAACTTTGCTACTCTTTGCCATCTGTTGGCAACATTCCAAACTTTGCTACTCAATTGCGAAGAAATTTTTTAGTGGGTTGCCATCTGTTGGCAACATTTCAAACTTTGCTACTCTTGTTCACTAAAAAAATTTTTCGCCATTTTGTCAAGAGTAGCAAAGTTAATTGATATAACGAACTAAAAAATGAAAAATAATTAATAGTTTAAAAAAACTAAAAAACACGCTTTTATATGCAACCGAACTAAAAACTAGAAAATAATTTTTCATTAAAAAAATATTGTCATTTCATAGTAAAAAGCGTGGGGTGCTTAATATATTAAATGTTATAATTATTATATTTGCCAATATCTATGATGGAAAAGTTATGAAAAAATAGTAAAATGCACCCCACGCTTTTTACTATGAAATGACAATATTTTTTTAATGAAAAATTATTTTCTAGTTTTTAGTTCGGTTGCATATAAAAGCGTGTTTTTTAGTTTTTAAACTATTAATTATTAATTTTACGCAGAATCTACAAAATAAATAACATGCAAGGTGTTTCATTTTAAATAAGAAAGTTGACATCAACTTTCGATATAACCAGAAGAATGTGAAAATATTTTGCCGTATGTCCCCTACTGACGTCAAAAAGTTCCCAAATTTTTAAAAACTTTTAAAGCCTACTTTTCGAGAAATCGATTTCCGCAGTTCGTAGGACACCCTGAAACTGTCCTATGTAAACTGTGACTATTGACTACACGCGAGAACAATTCCGAGGTATCAAAATGGCAAGAAGGATTGCACCAATGCGGATCGACCTTAAAAGAGCAAATTGAGGAATTTAAGAACGTAGTAAGTGAAGGTTGCATGCGTTGCTTGCACGTAATTGTCGAAAACGCATAAAGACAGGCCGAATAGACAGGTGCAAGAGGCAACTGGCACAAAGGGACCCAAATTAAAAGAGACAGTTGATTGACACCAGAAAAGCTGTAATATACTCCGTAAGCTTGTAAAGTTTTCAAGGACAAGTAACTAATAAAAAATGTTAACCTTATAAGAAATAAAATATCCGTATTAATAGTTTTAAATTAGAAACAGTAGTTTTATATTAGATACAGAGTAAAGTTCTATTTTATTCTATTCTATTTTTTGTTCTTGGCTCTGGTCCCTTCAGGTCCAATTCGCCAATCCGTCCCCTATGCATGCCTATGCTTTCCACGGTTAGGTCGGTGGACAATCTGGATAATCGACCTCGTAGCTTCCAGAAATTCCAAAAAATCTATAAATCGTTACAATGCATAAATTTACAGCTGTCAAACAAAGAACTGCTACTGGTATTACGTATAATCTTCACAGTCACTACTGACAGTTCCCGTGGCACGCCCATCCATTTCCCGCCATTTGAGAAACACCTTGTGTTTACTACCAATAGGATCTTTACTCGATCCCCGAAGGTAAAAGGCGCCCGTACAGCTCCTCTAACCGCCATCGCCACACCGGGAAGAATTCTGTAATTTTCTACACGACGCGACGCGACGTCTGCACTGTTCGGAGGTCAAACAAAGACCACAGGATAAACTTACTACCAAAAAAGTTATGTTTTAGGGCTTTTTATGAACAATTATAATTAAGCGATCTCGCAACGTTGTAATTGCAATCCAGCGCCCTTATTAGAAACTTTTGAACCCTTTGGGGCAATATGACATTTCTTAGTCATAAATCAATGAAAACTGTTTATAAAAAAACGGGACCGAAAGAAAGCAAAATGTTAAAATCAAACAAAACTGTTAAGCGGGAAAAGCTACCGAAAACATAGCCTCCTTTTTCGTGGCTTTTTACGAAACTACTTTAAAAGCTCTTACCGCCCCTTTTACATCCTCAAAATCTTCGTGATTTAATTCCTTAAATCCGGGATTTTCAGGATCAATAAATAAATTTCATTTAAAAAAATAATATTGCATGAAACGAAATGCATTTGGTGTATTCCTTTTATGCTCTAGAACCGCCCGGAACGACACCATTGTTCATTTTACAATTTTTTTACATTTTTCATGTTGTAGAACCGTTCTTGGCACTATTGACAGTTCAGAGAACGGTTCAGAACGGCTCTACAAGGTAAAAGGAATACACTAATTAAGTTTTTCTGTTAATTTATCGAGTTGTCAATGTCATAAAGATAAAAAGTCAGCCATTTTATTTTCCAGCTGATTGTAGTCAGGTTTACGCGGTTTTACTTGAAGAAAGTAATGTAAAAGCAACACTTCGTATCACGCAAGTTATTAGTATTTTGCAATGAAATATTTTGATTTAGTATATTTAGTATATATTGGATATTTATTATTTATAAGGTTTATTATTGCCTATTGCCTTAAGTTTGTTGTATTGTATTAAAAATTACAAATGTTTTAATGCGGTCCATTAGAGGTTATGAAAGGGTATGTCGATGTTGCAGAAATACAGTTTCGTTTTTATTTTTAAAAGTACCGACCTACCTAATCAAAACGACTGTAGAAATGTCTTTATCAAAAGAAAGTTTGCATCAAGTTGCTTTTTCACATTTTAATTAGTTTGTTTTTTGTTTTAAAAAGAAAAACTGTTTTTTAATTTTTTACCCCATTTCTAAAGAAAGTGTTTTTAATATTTTCGCATTTTTTGTACTCTACCCTCAAATTCTGGGATTGGAAAAAGATATGGGATTATATCCCCTAATGATGCCCAATTTTATTGATTTCTAAAATTTAAATCGTTGTTTTTAGAATGCCTTTATCTAGTCGAGATACAAACCAAAAATCGGGTAATTTCTGTAAATATTTTTTGCCAAATCTAAATACCCATTTTTATCAGCTGATTTAGCAAATTGCAGCACTGTGCTCCTTAATCTGCATATAATGGCGGTTTATCGGGTTTATGATAGAATAACAATTTTCTTGCTTATTTCTTCTCGTAAAGATAAAAATGGCCAGTCACCAACGCTTTCTCTTACACCATTTCGATCGTCTCGGTGCGAAATATCAGACATTCTAGGCAATGTTGCCGCATTTCCTGCCGGATACGCGAAATAACGCCAACCGGACGGACGCTTCCGGCTATCAGACTGTCGATTCTCCGCTGCGATCACTTGGAAGAGAAATATTATGTAAATATACTTTCTACTGCATTATTGTATTGTTGTATTTTACACAGTATTAACAATTGAAATACCTATTTTCGATGCAATTTTGGAAAAAATAGTGTACGCAATATGAAGCATGAATATACAGGGTGTTTGCTAATTGCGTTACGAAAATTTAGGGGCATATTCCTGAGCTATTTTTATCAAAAAAGTTCGTATAAACATGGGTCCTCAAATTTTTGTTTTAAGATACAAGGTGTTAAACTTTTAAAAAACCTAAACATTTCCAAAACACTATTTTCAGTAAAATCTGTTAGACTAGATATAAACGTTATTTAATTAAGCATTTTTGTTGTTATTACATAATTGCAAATAAGAAGTTATAACACTTAATTTTTAAAAGAAAACAATCCCCCAATATTATTTCCTGTATGGTCCAGGCAGTGGCGGTCATATCGACTTTCTGAGGGGGCCATAGGCCGAGGAAAAGTGTGTGAGGTGGCAAATTTGAAAATAAAAAAAGGTCCTCACTTTTTAATGCCATCATCACCCTCACCCCTCGGACCAGCCCTGGGGAGGGGCCATATCATCATTAAATGCCCATAGTTGCCATTAGATATGTATGAAATACAAAGGATGTGGCATCAGAAGGGGGCAAGCCCCCCTATGACCGCCCCTGGGTCCAAGTTTATGCTGTTTAGCAGCGAATTTAATTTTTTTCTGGAAAACTAAGCAAGCTTTTTAAAAGTATAAAGACACAAAAAGTTGTATTTTTAGGTGCTTCGCCGGGAAAAATATAAAAGTTGCAAGGGTCAGTAGCGTACATTTTTTTCATTATCAAAAATACGTCGACACGCCGCCACTGGTCTAACAAATTAAAAATAGTTTAGGGATAAATTAACTCTCTTTTTTAACAAAAACCCAGGCCAATTTTATTAAAATCGGATAGGGCATATTTAAGATATTTTTAAAAATCCGTTTTAAGTTTAACACCCTGTATTTTGGAAACAAAGCATTTTCGGGCCCATGTTTATTCAACTTTTTATAAAATTGACTCAGGAATATGGCCTTAAATTTTCTTATCGCGATTAGAAAACACCCTGTAGGTATATGTGTTACGCCGAATTTGTGTAATTGTCGTTTTCATGTAGTCGGCAAAATTGTGCTTAATTCGTGAAATACGCAGTAAAAAAACTTTCAGATTGGGGTAGACATGGTTAGATTCAGTTAGTTAAATCTTTTTAGTAGCTGTATCCATGACCCCCTACCAATGTGACAAAACAGCTTATTGTAAACGGCAGCTAACTTTTTAAGCAGATGCATTATGTTACGACAATGAAATATTAATTGCTTAATTTTTTAAAATTATTTGTTTTATGTTAGTAAAATAAAAAATTAAAATTAAACCCTCTGTGTGTGTGTGTGTGTGTATGTGTCTTTTTTATATTACTTAAAAATATCCAAACAGTAAGGCATTTAGGCCGGCCGCAAATCGAACCAAGCCCACGCACAGCACAAGCGTAGCCCACGCTTAACCCATCCTTCCCACGTCCACGTTTTTGATCAGTTTACCGCATATTGGACCCAATTCGGGATCAACCATATTTCAGATTTTTAAAACAAATCCATGCTGCACAAGACCCACGAAATCTGTGCGGCGAACACAAACCTATCCACACGTGGCGTTAATTTGTGATATTGTGGTGATATACACATAAAAAAGAATGTCTTGATTATTTTTTTTACTCTAGACACACTGCGAGTTGTATACTTGTAACAAAAAGAATTCTTATTGGTAAATTATATTTTTAAAAATATACTTTTAGCACAAGCATAAAAATAGATTCTGTCAAGTAAACATGATTTTTAACTTAAGAATATTAATGATTTCTTTGTAGATATTTTTTCTCGATTATTTAAACTCAAAAAGGTAATGTAATTTCATAGGGCAAAAATATTTTTGCAAGAAAATCGATATTCTTTTTGCAATAATTATATTTTATGTGTGTATATTAATGCTATTATTTTGTTTTGGAAAAAATACATAAAAATCAAATAGAAGATTTAGAAAAATACGTATATATTATTTTATTTGTAAATGGGCGCCAAGTCAAGGGGTGGGAGCAAGGGGTTAGGCCACTGGATGTAAAAACAATCGGCAGTCTAAAAATACCATCGAACTATTTAACATCCTTTTAACCTAAACTTGCACGTAACATAAAAACATAGTGGCAGTAAACTTTTATGTACACAAGTACACAATAAAACACACATGCCGATAGTATGATTACAAAATAATTTACAAATTTAATTTGATGTAAAATTAGCTTCGTTTTACATGTACGGCAATCCGGCGGCTAAATAAAGCGAGAATTCCTCGAATTTAGTAGGTATAACATAACAACATTACAAATATAACAGCTGATTTGACGAAAACGGCGTCAAGTTGGCGCCGACCGACGCCATTTCGCCGAGAGGCCAAGGTCATTCGTGTTGCCTGCGCTTAGGTTGAGGTACACTCGGGGATCTTTAAAATTTTTATTATAGGTTTTGGGGAGGCATCTTATCTTTCTTACATAACAATATATTTTTATTTAAAATAATAGATTAAAAATTTAAAACAGTAATGTACGAGGGAAGAATAAATAGTACAGTGAATAGATCGTCTATACCGGGTGTCTCTGGCAGGTAGCTTACCTTTATACCTGTTTTATTTATTGAGATATTAAAATAAAATTTAGTACATAGGTATAGCACATAAATGAACATTGTTTCACGTGTCGTTTTTATCACGTCTGGTTTCGCCGTAAACAATATTAACTTTCATATTTTGAAAGGGACACCCAGTATATTTTTACTTACTATAATAGAAAATGGCGTACGAGTACAATGATGCTCCATTTTTTATTTGTTTTCTGGGAATATAAATTTAAATAATATATTATTTATAATAATATAATAATAATAACATAGTAAAGATATTAAATAAATATTTTAGAAAACTTAAACTCAGTATATAATATTATGAAAAGCTATTCTGCTATCGCAATATTATGATAAAAATTCAGATTACTTTTAAATAAATAAATTAATAATGAATTAAATAATATAAAATCATTATTTTTATTTGGATTATATAAAAAATTAAAAACTTACAGAAAAGATTGCAGCCCCTTTGTTCAATGGATTCCGGTCGAAATTATTTTGTAATAATCTATAATCATAAAAATAAGTTCTTAACGAGGCTGCCAGACTTGAATTGATACCTTGGACGCGCCTTAAAAATGTGAAAAACTTTTTACTAATAAATAATAGTTTAAAAATCTAAAAAAACACGCTTTTATATGCAACCGAACTAAAAATTAGAAAATAATTTTTCATTACAAAGAGTTTGTCACTTCAGAGTAAAAAGCGTGGGGTGCATTTTACTATTTTTTCATAACTTTTCCCTCATAGATATTTGCAAATAGAATAATTATAACATTTAATATATTAAGCACCCCACGCTTTTATTCTGAAGTGACAAACTCTTTGTAATGAAAAATTATTTTCTAATTTTTAGTTCGGTTGCATATAAAAGCGTGTTTTTTTAAACTATTATTTATTTTTCATTTTTTAGTTCGATATATCAATTAGTTTTCTGCGGTCATGTGATATTGAAATGTTTTACGAACTATTTCGTAATCTCATCATTTCATTTAAAGCTTCACTGTTGCATGGGGTAGACTGAAACTGCACGCATGCGCAGATCACTCGCCTAGCTCTAGCTCGCTTACTCTTTCACAGAGGATCTGTAAAGGAATTTATTTATCCTGGCGATCCTAATCAGGATAACGGGATACTGTTTTTAAATTATTGCATTGTCATCGGTCCTTGATACGTGTGCAAAGTTTCAAAGAAATTGAATCGCTGGGAGTTGGTAAAAATTAGGCTCAAAGATTCCGTTACATAGATAGATAGATAGATAGATACAACCCAAGCTAATAAAAGCGTGTTAAAAATGACTGATGATCTAACTTTAATATTATTTTTGTAAAATTAATTTTACAGTTGTATCGTATATTTTAAATATTTTTTTTTATGATTTATTTAATGAATACTATAAAAAATAGAAAAAAGTAGTTTACAACGTGTTAACATTAATAACTTTTCGGTAAAACAAAATATAAAGATTTGGTTTTTAGAAGCAATAATATCAGATTTTTAAGAAATGTCGAAGCTATTATACTAAATTACCTTTTGGAAAAAACTCTTCCTTATGCGCCTTTTGTTTTATTAAAGTTAAAATAATAAAATCTTTTTTACGACTAAAGCTCCATAGCACTCTTGGTTTTTTACGGTTTGACGGTAATAAAAACAAATTCGACAAATGAAATGGTAAATTTTAAGACGTTGCGAAATGTCGTCAATCCGTAGAGGAACAAAACCTTCAACTTTCGTAATACTTGGAATGAAATTTTACCTGCGCTTTTACCTGAATTTGCATTTAAAATAATTTCCTAGAACAGGTTTTTTTTCGCTATTTGTATCAACTTGCACTGAAATAATTATAAATTGAATAGTTTCTTATCATTGTTAGTCTTATTTTAAAAACCATTTATATGAGACCGCAGAGTTTCTTTATGAGAAGGGGTTTAGACATAAGCAAGACCGGGGATAGCTTTTGTCAGGGACGTGAGGGTGTGAGAATTACGATTTCGGTTGGCAGTTCTGGTAGCATTATCAGCTGATGACAGAGTCGTGCCTTGTCGAAGTTTTGTTTGGTAAAAACTGTGGAAATTTGCAATTTTCATTTTGGTTGTATATTTTGCAAGGATTTCCAGTTGTTAATGTTTTTGGTTAGTTTAGAGACTTCACATATTATTGGTTCGGACTCGTTTTATTTTAGAGATTTTGATAGTGTTTAGTCGAATAGTTTTCAGTCATTCGTGTTTTTATATACATATGATACAGATGAGTGTCCGCTAAGTAATGGTACACAGAAAAGCCACAGATTTCTTTTGCAAAAATACCTTTTTAGGATTTAAACAAACATACCTATATCCAAAAGTTAATGATAAGGAAGATACGGGGTGTTAAAGGGATATAAATATTTTTTATTCATGCGTTTCGATAATTTTTGATATGTTTTAAACTTTTTAATAAAACTCAGTATCCAGGTGTTTTTAGATATCAGCTATTTATATCTGCGCAGTTGTAATTATAGCTAATACGATGTTATTGAAGGTACTAGATACTTTCGGGTGCACTGAACAACTAAAACGTGAATACCTTAAAAACGGTTCTCAAGACCGATTCTTACTAAGTATACCTTTTTTGTGCAGAAAGCATAAAGAAGCTTACTAGGTTACATACAAAGTAGTAACAAAAAATTGAATAGTTTTAGAGAATTTTAAATAGTGTACTCATCGCCCTCTAGTTTACACACAAAAATTAATATTCGATCTGAAAAGCTAATGTTTAAAAACCCCTAGATACCGTTTTATTAAGATATTTAAAAAGGGGGAACACTTATCGAAATAAATTTACTTTTTCTTTTTACTCTGACACCCCTAGATACCGTTTTATTAAGATATTTAAAAAGGGGGAACACTTATCGAAATAAATTTACTTTTTCTTTTTACTCTGACACCCCCGTATCTTCCTTATTATAAACTTTTGGATATTAGGTATTTTTGGTTAAATCTTAATATTTTGGCATAAGGAATCTGTGGTTTTTCTGTGCACCATTCATTAGCGGACACCCTGTATACAAAGTTCTTAAAATGGTTTTTGACTTACGGAACCATGGAAAATGTTTTCTCTGCCAGGTACCTCATCGTTCTGTCGTCGCTTTGATAATTTTTAATTTTCAATATTTAAACCACATTTATGTTTTTGTTTTAAGTTATCCCTATTAAAATAATCCAATAAACTTTGTTTACAACATAGAGTTCTTTTTTGTTTTCTCCTTAATTCTACGCCACTGATCTGCCTAAAATCAAACATGGCCGAAAATGGCCCGACTTGACGTCACAGCCGCGCTAGCCAATATGGCGAATGTCGTGACCTTATCTCATCAATCGACTTTGATGAGACCGTTTATTTTGTCTTTGCTCCGCAGCTGTACTTATTTTGCCATATTGTCTGTCGAAGGGATGACTACATAAAATTCCCCAATAAAACCTTTCTTTGAAGCATACAGGGTGTTTTAAAAGTAAACATAGTTTAATCGATTTAAATTTGTAGGTCAAATGATATATAGCTAGATTATTTCCTGAAAAACATAGATAAAAGCAAAGAATTTTATTGATAATAAAATTTTACATTTTCCAACAATTTTAACAGTTAGTGTTGATGACAGAAATTTATTCGCGGTTAAACAGCACTGGTAAAAAAATGGTGGTGTCTGATTGGCCTATTTCATAATGAGAAATATTATTTAAATTAGTGGTAGGAATTAATTAATAATCGTTTTTAGCACTTTAAGATGGCCGTAACCTAATAACTGGGTATCACCGTATCACCAAATTTTACTAAGAGAAACTTTTTTCTTATTTTATTGAGGCCAAGGAGGTTGTTACATTTACTTTTAAAACACGCTGTATATTAATCTCAACAAGCTAAGTTGAGGAAAAAATAAAATAAAATAATTCTTAAATTGTGGTTGTCCATTTTTTGATCGATTAAGATATATCTAGGTATTTCCTGTTGCTAATATTATAATACTAGAAAACGTATCTTAATCAAATTGCGTGTCAAAGAAACGTTTTTTCAACTGAAAAAATAGCAAAAATAAATAGACGCGTGTAATCCGAAACCTAGAAACGTCGAATTAATAATAGAAACGCAAACATAACTGCTATAGTGCATTAGTGAAGCCATTCAGTAAACAAACAGTAACTTTTTACGAAACTGTATACTTGTTTTCGTGTAGTTTATTGACATTGACAGACATTTCCATTAGGCAAGGAGCAAATTGAGACAGGTAACGCGTGCGACGCGATGCAGCACAGCAGCGTACCATCGCGTTCAAAAAACTCAGACAAGCTTATTTGGTTTGATCTCCCGGACTTTTATGAATTACCTGATTTTTCTATATTATAATAATAATGAAACTATCAAAAATTAATAGGTACTTAGTTGTCAGTATAGGTTGTCAGTCAAAAAAATATTCAGTTTTGGCATCTGCTGATATTATGCCTCGTCTAAACCAGCAACAAAAAGTAATACTACATACAAGAGTTATTGAAGGAGTTGCAATAAGGAATATAGCCAATGAGATTGGCGTAGACAAGAACACCGTTCTACTTGCAAAGAAAAAAATCAATAATTTTGGCGATATGAGAAGAAACCCAGGCTCAGGCCGGAAAAAAGCTCAAACGCGGAGCAAGATGCCGGTTTAATACAATATTTACAGGCCAATCCATTTCACACCGCTCTCCAAGCCAAAGAAGTCGCTAACTTTCCGGCATCCATTCAAACCGCTAGAAGGAGAATTCGGAATTCCCAAATTATAAGGAATAGGTCCGCAGCAAATAAAATTTTTTGACGGAAGAAAATAAAATTAGACGAATGCGGTTTGCCAGGGAGTTTCTAAATGCAGATAATCTGTGGCCAAAAGTTATTTTTTCTGATGAGAAAACTTTCCAGTCGTGTCATAATGGAAAAATTAGAGTATATAGACCCACTGGAACGAGATATAATAGTCAATATACTAGAAAGGTTGCAAGAAGCGGTAGGTTTTCGGTTAATGTTTGGGCATGGATTAGTGCCAGAGGACCAGGGGTTTTAAGAGTTATTCCAGGACGTTTTACTGCGCCCGTTTATAGGGATATATTAGAGCAAGTTATGCTACCATCGGTGGAAGCTGTATATGGGGATGATTTTACTTTTCAGCATGACAACTCGCCAGTCCATCAGGCCCGAATTATTAATGCATTCCTTGACGAAAATAATATTAATGTGCTGCCGTTCCCTCCAAAGAGCCCTGATCTCAACCCGATCGAAAATGTGTGGGGGCTTATGTTAAAAATAATTCACCAACATGATTTTCGACCAAGAAATCAAGAAGAGCTCCAGCAAAAAATTATGCAAGCTTGGGATCATATTGATAACCAGCTTACACAAAATCTAGTGTTTAGTATGCCCCGACGTTTGCGGAGTGTATTAGAAAATAATGGCTCTATTACAAAATATTAATATAGTTTCTATTTTTAAGAGTATAACCTGTTGTTGTTTAAATAATGTAATAATTATTTGATTTATTTAATTTAAATAAAAAACCTTATTTAATTTTTTGCGTTTGTGTATTTTTTGAAAGCGATGGATCGCGTTTAAAAAAAAACACACACAAGCTTGTTTTGCTTGATTTCCTACACTTGTATAATTAAGTAATTTAATTCTGTAATAAATAAACCTAGCTGGTATAAATTACCTGAATTGTCTATATCCCAATAATAAAACTATCCAAACTTAACAGGTATTACGTTGTCAGTCAAAAAAAAAAATTATAATAGTCAGGGAGCTAGTAGCATATAATATTTTGAGTGTCTGAGTTTTTTTGAACGCGATGGTACTTTTGTAACTTAGAAAACTAAATTATATAGCGCAAATTGACTAGCGACGCGTCTACTCAAAAAGTTATTGATTTTTCTGACAGTGACATAGTCTTGCGTTGCACGCGTTAGACGCGTCTCAATTTGCGGTTTGCCTTAGATTGTGTACAATACATGTATTGACGTGTTTTAATTTTACATTATTTTCTTTTTAATCAATTAGATCGATGTTTTTTAACCTTTTGTTAAGTACGGACCAATCTCTTCTTGTATTTTGTTATCTACTGACCGTTTTACGTCTGTATTTTTAACCGACCTTAAAAGGGAGGATGTTCTCAATTCGCATGTAGATTTTTGTGTGTATGTTACGCGATACTTCGGCGTTTGTGGGCCGATTTTAAAATTATTGTTTTTATTTGATAAAGTGCACTTCCGCGGTAGTTCTATAAAAAAACAAGTCAGGATCGCGACAGAGAAAGGTACTAGATCTATTTTTTCTCTCTACAGTTGAAGAACCTTTAATTTTCGTGACCATTATGATGGGCAAAAATGGCTATTACCACCTCCTTTACTGAAATTATTATTTATTAAAAAATTACAATTATAATAAATTTGGATGACTTAAAAATATAGATTAAAATGAGACAAATTACTTTGTTTTCTATCACTATATAAATATAGTGATAGAAAACAAAGTAATTTGTCTCATTTTAATTTAAAATGGACTATCACAAAGTAACGGACAACTCAATCCAGTATTTAAAAATATAGTATTCAACCCAGCCAATTTTATTTTGGTTTTTATTAATATTCGAGGAAAATAGTCAAAACAAATTTAAAACCATATTATACCAGTGTCATTAAAATTTATTTACTTCATTAAAAAATACCGTTAATAAAATAAACACCACAAATAAATACTGTCTATACACTTTTAAATCCCCCTCGTTTCTTGTATTGATACCCATAAATATTCCTTATAACCCAATAATTTAGTTCACAATCTGGCATCAGTGTCTAGGCTCGGAACTGGCTAGCCAAGTGGAACCCTTCCCCTGCTCCGCCGCTCGCCTTGTATTTTTCCTTCGGCGTAAGTGCGCGCTCGCCGTAGTTCCGGATTCCGCCGCGGACGGCGTGGGGTGGCAGCACTCGTCAAGCAGCCTTTCGTTGCCTAGGTTACCCCGTTCTATTTTTAGACCGAGGCTCGCTAGCCGCGACTGAATCGCCTCCAACCGGTTTTTTTTTTGCAACGCTATATTCAGATTGTTACGTTAGGCGACAAGGAAAGATATAGTAGTGGTGTAGGGTGTAGGTTACTACTCTCTACAATGAGAATTGAAAAGAAAATTTGTCGGTGTGAATATGCACCGACACGGCAATAGCAGCGCGAAGTACGTTCATCTAGCAATCATCTGTTTTGCAGAAAGGAATCCTAAGAATGTCGATTGGTCATGAATTGTAGATGGAATGCACTGCTTGCTGCTTGTAGAATGTTTAGCTCGCGGTTGTACTGGTGTCTCGTGCAGCAGGCCATTTAAAGTCATATGTTTGATTTAAAGCAAAGTGTATAGTGTAGAATACACCAGATATATGTACACCGTTGACCTCTTTGCTGTAAAAATACCTAGCTAAAATGATTTGCATGCCCGTGTGATTACGTACGTAATACAACATACAGAGCTGCTGTAATAGAAATATCCAAGTATTTATTCAACGAATTATTTATTCTTTGAAACTTAGGCAGTTGTGTCCTTTGAACCACCCCTTTGTTGAATTAAAACACAATTTACTGTAGACACGGTAGACTGCAGTAAAAATGACAGGTGTAATTTGATTGGTTTGAAGCGCTACAGACGGTCATGCGAAACTGTTACATCGGGCTGGTCATGGTTAGTTCTGGTTAGTTTAATTTAAATAAACCTTAATAAAGAGGTTTAAAAAAAACTAACCAAAACCCCCAATATGACTGTTTTGCATGACCGTTTAAACCAATAAAATTACACGTCCCTGTGCTTTTTACTGACAACATAGGCGCAATTTGCTTCGGTTTTTAGGGGGGCTGAAGTCTTGGTAGTCCCGAAAGGTATGAGGCAAGCCTTAAGACTGCAAAAAATTGGGAAAGATAAAGGGATTTATTTGTCATTACGGCCACAAAAATGACCTACAGTTAGGTAAAAATGGCACTATTGACATAAAAATCGCTTTCTCTTATGGCTTTTAGGTTTTAGTCACATAAGTTTCGGCTTGGATACTGGAAATTTTGGGGGGCTAATTTTGTCTAGTTTCTTTTTTTTTTTTGGGGGGCTAAGCCCCTCCTAGCCCCCCAAATTGCGCCTATGCCGGTCAAATATGTTACACGTTATTTAAATGAGTGACCGGAATGACCCAGGGGCGGTCATATCGACTTTCTGAGGGGGGCCATGGGCCGAGGAGAAGTGTGTGAGGTGGCAAAAAACAAAAATTTTTTAAAGGAGGTTCAAATTTTTGAAGAGCAAAAAAATGGAAAAAAGAAGAGGTCTTCTAACCTCTTTTAATTGTTTTTACCTTTCATTCTTTTTATAAACCCTCAATAAATGCCCATATTTGCCATTAGACATGTATGAAACAAAATAAAATAGAAAGGATGTCACATCCAAGGGAGGGGCATGCCCCCTTTTGACCGCCCCTGGAATGACCAAAGTATATTCGAGCTTCGTTTTGTATGGCTAACTCCAAAATGGGCAAAAAACCTTATTAAAAGCAAAAAAAAGGTCCTTCACCCAAAAAGTAAAACTGCATCACATTTACCTGAGGGGATCTGCCCAAAATTCATTAACTTTTTTCTGTTTGTATCTTCAGAAAAATTACGTTATATTTGCACAGACCACACCATGGTCAAGGAGATCAACTTTATTAAAAAGTTTATCTCCTTGCCCCATGCTGACATTCACCTCGACTCCCTCCTCCCCTTAAATGTCTCACAGTCTAATGTAATTTATGGACGCCCCCTAATAGTAATTAATAATTATTCTTCAGATTTGGATGGCCATATTTTCGAAACTATTTGAGATAGATATACCTAATGTGGTATTCTTTTAAAGCTTTTAAAAAAATCTTTTAATGGCAATAAAATATAAGTATATGGTGTTCCATTTCAAAAATAATACATTTTGTAGTACCCTGTACCCTTTATATCATCTAAGATAATAAAAATCCAGTTACTGATTCAAAAACTACAGAAATAACCAAACAAACTGATATTTTTGTTTATTTTATACGATAAAAATAAAAAAGTTAAGGGGGTGTAAATTAATAACTGGACATCCGGTCAGTGGCGTAGCGTGTCTTTAAGGGGACCCGTATCACAATGACTCAAGGGGCCCCAAAATTTTTTAAGGCTATCTAAAGAAATAAAAAAACGCCCCACTTTCCTAATTGAACCGGCAGTTTTCTACCACCAATTTCTGCTTACACAAATTTGGGGGCCCCTATAGCCCGAGGGCCCCGTATCATTGATACGGCGGTAGCTACGCCCATGCATTCGGTACATTTATGTTCATAGAGATAAGACTTAAGTTTTTACTGTTTTTATTTTACTTAAAATATTTATTTAGCGTATATTAATTCTATTTTTTTTTCAGGCCGCCATTCTCCAACAGACAGCCGAATATATTTATTCTCTGGAACAAGAGAAGACAAGACTTCTGTCACAGAACTGTCAGCTAAAGCGTTTAGTGGGCCAGCACGAAGGCGGCGAATTACCTCCCAAAAAACGGATGAAAACTGAGTTGATCCTTCCAACTATTTCAGCCGAATCAGCCGATGAAGGTAAGGAACAAAATAATAAAAAAATCCTTTGTTTCGTTTATACAGGGTGTTTCCTAAATACGGTAAGAAAATTTAAGGGCGTATTTCCAAGTCAATTCTATGAAAAAAGGGTTCATACAAACATAGGCCCAGAAATGCTTTGTTTATAAGATACTGGGTGTTAAACTTTAAAAAGAAAATCGTGTTTTTATTGATATCTTAAATATGCCTTATACGATTTGAATAAAATTTAGTTGTGGTATTTGATAAAATAGGAATTTAATTTTTTCTCTAATTGGATTAGTGAGACCAGTGGCGGCGTGAGACGCATATTAGCTAATATTATTGACAAAAAATGGACGATACTGACTCTTTTGCAACTGTTATATTTTTTCGGATAAAACACCTAAAAATATAAATTTTTTGTTTTTCCATATTTTTGCGTAGCTTGCTTAGTTTTTCAGAAAATAAATAAAATCCGCTAAATTACATAATCCTGGACCAAACAAGAAATATTAGGGCATTTTTTTCTTTTAAAAATTAAGTGTTAGAACTTCTTATTACCAAATATGTAACAACAAAAATTAATACTTAATTAAACAATATAATAACTTTTATATCTAGTCTAACAAATTTTACTAAAAAAAAAGAGTTAGAATTTTTTAAGCTTTTTGAACACCCTCTATCTTGAGAACGAAACATTTGTGGACCCATGTTTATATAAACTTTTTTTTCAGAAAAATTGCTATGGAATTACCCCTCCCAACCCCTAAATTTTCTTAACGCAATTAGGAAACACCATGTAGTTCCTAAACTCTTTTATAACTTTTTTCCTGATACGATGACGCATCGGTGCCGCTTTGGTTTTGGTTTAATTGCCTATAAACCTTTTAAAGTTGCTAAACGTGTATACTGGGTGTCCAATAATTTAACCGACAAATTTTAACTGGTGATCCCACTATGAAAATTAGGAAAAAAACTTCATTTAAACATAATATGTCCTAAACGTCTTAGTTTTGGAAAAGGAGGTGTTAAAAATTATTTTTTTATAATATCTTTTATACCAATTCAAATATTTTTAAAAAATTTAGGGGACGTCCCCTTTGCATCAAAAAGCATTGTTGGGCATACCAGAAAAAAAATTCACCAGTGTCGTCCCTGAGGGGTTTAAGGTAAAAAATGGTACGCCGCTGCATTTTTCTAAAATAAAAATATACTTTTTAAATTCCTATTTACTTTGAAACAAATTTGATCTCTTGACTAATTATTTTTTTTTTTTTTTTTTTTTTTGGATTTGATGTACGGTTTTCGCAAAAATAAATAAAAACCATTTCTCATCATCTCATATCGTTTTTATTAAATTTTGCAGCAAAAAAAACCTTTTATTATTTATTCTTTATTTGCATAGGGATTCGACCATGCTAAAAAATGGTTTTTATTTATTTACGCGAGAACCGCACATCCAATAAAAAAGGTCAATAGATCAAAATTATGGACGACACTCGTAATTTTATTCTTGTATGCCAAAAAGTGTCTTCTGATGCATAGAAGGCGTTCACTAAAATTTTGAAAATATCGGGTTTGGTATAAAAGTTATTATGTAAAAAAGGTTATGAAGAGATTAAATGGAATTGTTGGCTGTAAGAATTTTGTTTAAAAATACATATTCTGTTTCTAGGTCTCGGGTCGATGTCTCCAGAACCGGTCAAGTTAATAACTGTGTCTGTCAAACCCTCCAATACTAACGAATCTCCCTCTGAACTAAAGATGGCGCTAGATAGAGAGCGCAACCTAAGGCTTCTACTTGAAGACCAAGTAAGACAGCTTGAACAACAGTTGTTTCAGCAACAACAGCAACAGGTAAGTGTTCTATTTTGATGTAGATGAGAGGAGTCAATAAATTTCTGTGGGTTCTAACTAAAATTGTTATAAATATATCTATATTTTTAGAATGTTCAAACAACCCAAATTCAGTTCCTCGCTGCAGAAGAAACCGAAGAGATCGGAAGTCTACAACTCGTGAGCGCAGAGAGCTTACCACCTGTAGGCCACACACAGACGGTCGTGTGTTCGCAGCCCGAATCCCGGTGTTCCAGCCCGGAGCCCGTGGACACTTCGATCACTGTGGAGCAGAGGCTTCCGAGCGTACTGGAAGCTGCCATCAAAGCAGAACCAAAGGTAAGAATTGTACACTGTGGAAAATTTTGGCGACTTTAAAAAGAAAGCTATTTACTAAATCGTAGTAACATGATATTGCTGATATAACAGTATTTGCATAGAGCAAAAAATACACCCCTTAGTTGATGACGTGGTCTTTAAAAAAGGTAGGGAATTTTCTTTAACGGGCTGTTGTTTTGTAAAACCGGCAACATCGAGCATCCTATTTTCTGCTTTAATATACGATAAAATGATTTATTTTGACGCTCTTAAAACTTAGGTTACGGCACCAATACCAAACGTCAGCGGCCAGCAGAGAGCGGAAAGTGTGAGAGCGCTGCCTTTGATCTTTATGGTAGCATAAAAGAATTTGTATTTGTAAATCAGGCGGCTGCAATATACAAGAGCAAAAAAGCCATGTCGCTTGTAACGAACAAATATTATCCGTGGAGCGTTTCCAATGTACCTATATTAACTGGTTTCAAAACGCTGTTTACCACAAAATATTGTATCCAGTACCGGCTACCAGTACAGAGATTTGATACTCTTCGCTTGCTGCTTCCGCTTGTTACCTTAGTGGAACCCTTAGACCCGAAATTCTCGTTATTCAATCTGTATATATTTTTAAATTTAGGTCGAAGTTGAAAGGCTACCATCTGACAACAATGAAGCCAATACCGCTGAGGACATGAGTACTGGAAGAATATATGCAGTAAGCAATACGTCGAGACAGAACCTGGAAACCATTGTGGAAGCAATTCGACATTTGGAAGGTAAATTATCATTTTAAAAAAGTGCTTATATAGTTTTAACAAAAAAAAAAAACACGCAGTGTTTTGGATAATTTGGAGATGTAATTTAAATTCTTAATAATATACATCAGTTTATCCGACCAATGATACTGAAAAGAATTCTGGATACCACAATTTTTTTTTCTAGGCGACCACATGTTTGGTGACGATTCTGCAGTAGGGGCGTCGGTCACAGTGACCACGACGCCGTCCACGCAGGACGCTCCTCTGGCGCTAACGACGCGCACTATTCCCGAAGGCACCTACATGGAGTACAGCGCCGCTACAGTGCAACAACATCAGCAGTCGCGTCCGGGTGTCATAGTCGTCAAACAGGTAAGAATTAAAGATTTAGCATGTATGACTTGGACCTAGTGGCGGGCCATACCCATTAAAAGAGATGAAAACTAATAATACTATTTTTTTCAACAAGAAAAAAGTATAGGTACCACCACTAAACACGAATTCTTGCTTACAATTTGACCATCACATAATTTTTTTCAAACCTCAAAAAATCCGAAATTTTAACGGTTTACTTTAGCGGTTTTCTAAAGACTAAAAGGGAATAATCCCTGGGCCAGTAATGAAATGCACTTCATGATAAGAACACTTTTAAAACCTTTTTAGGTAGTTCCGCTTGACGAGTCTACCACGAATATTCATTCCGCCATATATGGAAGCGGCGCTTTAACCCAGCTTGTCAATGTCAAATATTTCGGTTGTCAGACTGGGCAAAACCGTCACTTTTCTTGTTGGACAAGTTTACAACAATGATTTACATGCAGTCAGTCACGAAACCAGCTTAGTCTGATACCCGAAACAAGTTTTTGAACCTTACGGTTCATGACTAAAACCCTTACCATTTTGGCACAATGTTTAAAAAGTGCATAAAAAACATTGTGGTATACTTGTCCGACAAAAAAGTAACGCGTTTGCCCAGTCTGACAGCCGAGACATTTGGCATTGACAGACTGGGTTAAAGCGCCGCTTCCTTATATGGCGGTATAAATATATACTGGCCCAGGTACTATGAAGGAACAAAACTGACCACGGATTCGTGCACAATGTATGAATCATAAGTTACAATTTTCTGAAGGCGATTTTCAATAATGAAAAAGTGGTAGCAGACATCCAATAAACGTTTCAAAGTGTGTTTTTACGTCCAGAACAAAGTCTGTGATCAGTGTTGCTCCAGCATCCACCAAGTAAATGAAAGGAAACCATTAAAATTTCCATTTTTCGGTTAGAAAAAATTTTCAGATGGGCTTCATTCAGAATCGACGCCCGGTTACACAAGGAACAAACTAGTTCGGTGACGTCACAGAAAGAGAAACTTTTACCCCAAGGGGGTTGATTCTGAATGCACCCCTTATGACCAAATTCTGACGACAGTTTCATTTTAGGAGGCAAAAAACATCGAAAACTGAATCAAATATATTTTTGTTTTGAGTGGTAGATAGAAATATGGTTCATGACGACGAAAGAAAAATGTCCTGAAATTTTTAGCCCCTAATATTAACATTTAGAGGTGCATCTCTAAAATTATTGATTTTATCAACAATTGTTGCCTTTTTTATACAAAATCTCGAAATCAGTCACTTTTAAGCCTTCGATCAATTTTCATTCTTGAAGAAATTCTCTACAAAAAAGCTATCCTAGTAAATTTCCGTAGAACGAGTCGTTTTCTTGTAATCGCGTCTCAAACATCGATTCTGATTTTTTTAAACTACCATAAATATCAATATCTTTGTAAAACAAATAATTAATTCTAAAGGGAAATTTTATGCTCTTAATAAAAAGTCTCTTAATATTTAATTTTTTTATGAATTCAGTCCTTTCAAAGGTATTCGATGTTGAAATTGAAATAAAAAATTATTTCAACATTGAATAACTTTGAAAGGAATGGATATCTTAAGCTGTTTTTACAGTTTGAAGTTTTCCTTGCGTGCAATTTCTTCTTGCTGTAATTTTCCGTTCTGCTCTCGCGCATTTTTCTCTTTTTAAAAATTGCTGCAAGGTGCGCGTGTGTAGGTCGAAAAATTGCAGCAAGAAAACTTTCATGCAAGAAATATTTCAAACTGTAAAAAGAGCTTTAATGTTAATATTAAGGGCTAAAAATTTTAAGAATTTTTTTTTCGTCGTCATGAACAAATTTTTTTACCCTACCTTTAGAAATAAAAAATTGTTTGTTTTATTCTGGCCCTAGTGGTGTAATTTGGTAATAACAAAATAATAACTAAACGTAGCTTTTGTTTCAGGCCTCGTGATCGAATATAATTCGCTTCGCCAAGATGCGCCCGGGTTATGGTAGGAAACCGCCCACGGGCGTCCATCTTGCGGCCAAGCGCGACGGATGAGCACCGGAGGTAGTCAGCAGTATTGCGGAATACGTCTTAGCAGACGATGGGCCGACCTCGTATTTTGTCAAGTCAATATTGTTTTGTTGTTCCCGCGTTCCGTTAATCAGCCACCTCAAACAACAGCCTTGATACGCGTGCGCCGCCTAACTATTACAACGTTAACAGCGCCCCGCTCCAGTCCCGAGTTTTGACCGTGTCGAGAGCGCGTGCGCGGGGAGGTTTATCGACAGAGTGCCAGGGAAACAACACACTGGCCAAAAATTTGTTTTGTAACCTGAAAATTATAAATAAAAGTTTAATTTGTAGAGGAGATAAAAAAAATTAGACAAAGAAAGAATGTCGCTACAACAGCTTATCTATTACGATATAGGAGCAAAAAAGATAGAAACAAAAGGGGGATTGTGAAACGAGAGTTTACCATAACTTCACGCTTAACAAACTAAAGTGGATAATTATACAGAAATATCAAATACCAAAGTTCATAGACCACAAATGTAACCAATCTTAAATTGCTTATGTTTTCATTTTTCCTAAGGATTATGTGATTTTTTTGCATTCTAATGACTTATCTAAGTAAAGGTAAAAAAGCCTTAAAATGGAATAATTTTACATTTTGGTACGGATTTTTTGGCAATGTCACTTATAGTAAATTCATGAAACAGGTACTTGGAGTGGGCAATTCTAATTTCGCTCTGCACCAGTTCCATTAAAATTCGAACCAACTCGGTGCCAGGTTGCTTTTCGTAAAAGCAAGAGCGAACCGAGAAAATACGCGTTGTCACCGAGCCCGGTCTAAGTATCGCGTGAATAGGACTTCAAGCTGAACTTGATCTCTCTGATCTATCACAAAATTTAACCTCACAAATAAACCTTATCCATACCTTCCATTATTTTTTAAATTAAAATTTTATTTCATTTTTTATTTGCAGTCTCCTAATTCACTAACCTGATTTTTCTTTCTAGAAACAAAAAAAAATAAACAAAATCCTTAAGAAAAAAAACATTAACTAATCAATTCAAGTTTGTTGACGTTTCAGGTTTTTTATTATGACGTTTAAATTATTACTGGAAAGAAAATGAAAAAAAAACTCTATAAATGAATATTGGGACTTCTAATTTATTTTGTTTTTATTTAGAAGGTTAATACTTTTTACTATCGTAGAAATAGTAATATTAAGTTGGATGTTAAAATAATGTTGGCCAGCGTAATTTGGAAATATATTCATGTTGCTTAAATATGAAAAAAACTTCTCGAAATATTTCATGAATTAAAAGATAGGGGTAGTGCATTTTTACAAAAATGCTACTAAAAAAGAAGTACAATAAAATATTAGCTATATTTCTTAGACTGTTGTGCCATTAATTATACCAAATTATACGTAAATAAATGTACAACTGAGAAAAGTCGGGTCTCAAAATTAATCTAAAAAAATATATTTATTTTGCACTCTGTCGTATAAATCACTCCTCGCAGCGCATTTTTATTAAAATCGCCTAAATATCTTTTTTCTGTAACATTTTCGTTTTTGTACTAACAGAAACACCACTATAAGTTATATATCGATATAACTATTAAACCTGTCTTAAAAAAATGTGACTTTGCTCTTTACTTGTGTGTAAATCATGTGCCAGGCACAAGCTTAGTTCATATACTTGCGAGATGCATTTTGCGATGTGTTCTGATTGATCAATTCCTAACGACTTTTAATTGTTTCGTTAGAAATTGACCAATCAGAATACTTTCCGCAAATCGCATTTTTTCAACTATATGAACTACAGTAACCTAAAATAGCTGGCAACCACCGGTAGAAGTCCGGCGCATTCGCCAGAACCGACTGGTTAAAGGAACACCGGTTGGTTCCATCAACTCGTCGGTTTTTAAGTGATTGGTTCCTTAGAACCATTGTTTTTTCTTAAAAAAAATTATTAAAAAAATCCATTCTATACTAAATTTGGCAAAAATGCTCTATGTGCAGCCATTTTAAAAACAGACTTGTAATGGTGTTTCAATCGAATTTATCACAACATTCCAGAGTTATTTAAATATTGAAAATATTTAATCAGAAATAGAAATTCACTTGATTATTATTATTATTTTGTTGAAGTTTAGGCGATATACACCTGTGACACGAGCCAAAGACTGACGGACCAATGAACTTGGTTTATTTTCTAAATAATACAAAATATATTTACAAATACGCATATATTGTTTAAGTATATGGTAGAAGTAATCCAAGGTTGATCATGACGATTTTTTATTTTATTATTTTGTTACTTAAAAGAATTGAAAGTTTCTTTTTTAATGAAACGCCAAAAATATATATTTATCATTATAATAAATATTAACTATCATTATAAGGAGTTTTGTGAATTGTTTTGTTCCTTTTGTAAATATACAGTATATAATTTTTTAGGATTAATCGAGGAGGTTTATTGGTAGGTTAGTAAGGGCCTCCAGACTTAGTATTAGTGTGTTTTTATATTGTTTTTATTTCTGCAATTCATATTGTGTCAAATCCTATTGTTGGCACAAATACATTCCATAAAATTTTGGATAATATATTTTTTAATTTATTGATTGGAATAGATTGATCTTTCAAAACAATGAGTGTTATTAAAAGCTATTGGCTATGAGTATAACTTTAAATAAAGAACATATTGGTAAGAATCCTTCTATGATTGAGGTAGTTGTCGTGGTATAGAAGTACCATGGATCCAAAAATTCTATATTTTCTGTATCCATTTCTTAGTTATAAAAAAAAACTAACTGTCAAATATTCTTAATAAAGTAACAGTCTTTTAATGGCTTTGTTTTGAGTTTAAAGAAAAATTAGAAAAAACATTGACCATCTAATTAATTAATAAATAGTGGTTTAAAGTTCAACAATTTATAAGAAATATACCTAAACAAAATATATGTAAAAGTTTATTTAACATTTTAAGAAAATTAAAACTTTTATACATTATGAAGAACTATAATAAAATAGTTCTTCATAATGTATAAAAGTTTTAATTTTCTTAAAATGTTAAATAAACTTTTCAATTTTATTCTGGAGAAAAGCCAAATAATATTTTGTTTAAATTTAATCTCCCAGAAAACAAATAAAACATAAAAAGAAATATAACCACTAGCGAGTCGGGCAGAAACAACTTGGCAACGCTATAAGCGAATATATATTCTATTTACGCGGTAAATTTAAATGAATAAAAATGTAAATATAAAACACTGTATTTACGGATCGATTTATATTGTACACCGTACATTGATTTAAACTCCAATAAAACTTTGGTGGCGCATAAGCAACTTTGCCGGATCAAAACTAAAAAAATATATGTGCAGAATTTTGTATGAGTAACCTCTTAACAGGTAGAGTCTTGCATAATAAGTATCGACCACTTAGTCAAAATTCGTGTACCTACTATTAAGGCGAGCATAATCTTAATTTTTCTGATAATATTTTACCATGACAACTACCTTAATTATGATTTTTGGGTGTCTAAATATTAAAAATTTTAAAAGTTCTAATAAAATTGGGCCTGTAATTTTAAAAACAGGATAGATATGCCCCCTTATAAAAATTTTGAACTATGCTCTTTCTTATTTAGAAGGCATAATTTAATTCGCCAAATGCAAGCCTAAATTTATATTTATTTTTAATTTGGCCTTCGAAAATCATATTAATTTATAAAATTGCTCTTACAACTTTGTTCCATGTTACACATTTTATTTCCCCATAAGTCAATAAACTATTTTTTTCAATATTTTCTAAATTATTTATTTGGGAGAGACTTTCAGCAAACCTAATTTAAAGATACAAGTCATGGTAGAGATCAAAAACTTTTAGAACAACACCACTACGTCATCGTCTGATATCAATTCGCTATACGATCACCGCCTACTGCAACTGGCTTCAAGTCAAGTGTCGTAATTTATCGTATTAAAAATAAAAATAGTTTTGGTGCACTAAACAGCAATTTTTTTGAAAGACATGTTCACTGTGTAACAAATAAAAACATTTAAACAAAAACATTTTTTTGTCATCGCTCTCTGAAGTTTTCGCGCTCTTATAAGCCAAAATATTTTTTTACTGCGTCTATGTAATAAATCGCGAAGACAATACCGTTGTTATGCAAATTGTCCCTTCGCTAAGGGTGGGTGGAGCTTGGTTATGACGTCGCGGTGTTCTTACAGCGTTTAAACTC
This sequence comes from Listronotus bonariensis, assembly GCA_014170235.1. NCBI lineage: Eukaryota > Metazoa > Arthropoda > Insecta > Coleoptera > Curculionidae > Listronotus > Listronotus bonariensis. Next base: position 263,457 of record JACEGR010000419.1, read on the forward strand.
TACAAATGCCATTTTCTTTTTCTCCAACAAAAAATATGTAATCAAGTAAATATTCCGTAATTTTTAAAATATTAAAAGATATTTTTAACGTGCTTTACCCTTTCTAAATGTGTTGTAATTTGTTAATTCCCATTTTTTACCTTAACACTTTGTTTTTTTTTTTAATTTGCTCTAAGGAAATGTTGCTACAATTATAGAATAAATGTATTAAACATTATTTGGAGCTTTTTTATAATTTACTTACTGATGCACTAAAAGCCTACAACAACTATAATTTATATGTATCTTTAATTGTATAATTATTTTTTAGGAAAAAATCTGTGATTTAATATTTGATATTTTGATTTTTCCAAATTCTAAAACCTTTTCTTTGAAATGACACAATATGGGTTGGGTATTCTTATTTCTGTTATTTTATATTTCTGTAAGGTTTATATATTATAGCGAGTGATCCTTTAAATACCTTTTTAAGACATAATAAATGTTTCGTAACATTGGTCAATAATCAGATTCTTCTTACTTATTATGAAATTAATTTATCTAGTAATTTTTCAAAGATAAATTTTCAGATAAAAAATTCACTTGTAACATTTCTAATTAAATCATATACATGGTGTTCCGAAATTTATGCATCAAAGTTCAATGGCATATTTTATGTCGAAAATAAACCCTAGTTTCCTCTATAAACATATATCCGGAAACGCATCCTTTTAAGAAAAAACATTTTTATATCATTATTTTTTAACCGCTCTAGATATTTATTTGGTACAATGCTTAACTGCAGCAGGAAGTCCTCTATTCTTAGCTTAATATTTTATTTTTCGAAAACAAAACAATAAAAAGATTAAATTCAATAAAAGAAAAATACAAATACAAATGTTTACGTAAGCATGGTAGGGGGTAAGACTTTTGCTTACTTTTGATGACATAGGAAAGGGGTTAATAATTGTTATAAATCCGCTTACGTAATACTTGAATGGTCTCTTATACATAAAACTAGGGCTTATTATCGACGAAGAATATACCATTAAAACTGTATTCATAAATTTCGGAACACCCTGTATTATAAGAAATTAAATTGTTTTAAGGAATTTTAAAATATTAAATAAAAAAAATAAGAAAATAATTTTTAGAAGAAATGACGAAACACGTCAAGCTTTTTACGTGCACCCTGTATAATTGATGTGAGGGTAGAAAAATGCATAATTAAAAAAGTTTTCCGTGTTTCCGTCGATTGTTTTAGAAACGGTTACCTTGATTTTAATCGAATATGTGCAAAACTTCGGTGAAAGTTGTGTTAAGGTAGGGATCTACGATGAAAGTTTTTCATAAATTTTTATTTTGTGAGTCAAAATTTTAAGTTTACCTGTAAAAACCAATAGTGTTTTTACAAGAAAATTTAAAATGTTTGACTCACGGGTCAAAATTTTTTATGGAAAACTCATTGGAGACACCTACCTTTACATATTTTAAGGATCACTCAATGAAACAGTTGTAAATAATTTAAAAGCAAAAATTTTGTATACGTGAACTATGAAGTTTTGAGAATATAGACATTGTTTTTCGTTAAATGTGTAGTATTGTAGTTGACGGTTTTTAGTTAGTAGAAAAACCACACGGTCACAAGTTCAAAACGTTTCGATTGACTTAATTAAGTTGGTATGTGCGAGTGAAAGAACGGTTGTTTTTGTATTTATTTTATAGGGAAAACTGATGCTGTCAAGACAATGTTTATTATCTACAGTTAGTTATTCTAAATATAAACCTATGGTTTCATCCTTTATTTTGCAATTATAAGAAGTATTTTAAATATAAATTAACAAAATTTAAGTCATTTATAATGTACAGGGTATTCCATTTAAAAGAAATGGTTTTCAATTATAAATATGGTGTTCCTTTTAAAAATGCCACATTGATGGCGTAATTCCTTTGTTTCTCATGTAATTGTTTTTTATACGATTTTCAAATTCCCCGAGCTAAAGTACATTGATCGGCTATCCTGAATTTATTAAAAAATATGGGAAAGTAAAAAATCTCCCATTTTTTCTTTTCAATGGAATACCCTGTACTATGTTTTTTATAATGCAACTACATCTGCTGACATGAAAGTCATATTTTAAAACAAAAAATGGGTTTTTTAACATGTTGAGAAAAAAAAGCAAAATAAATATTTGTTTTGATAGCTCTTTGGGAAAGTCTGAAATTTTTGAAAAAATCTGCGATACCTTGTAATAAGTAATATAGGTAAGGATTTAGGAAAGGTTTAAAAGTTGGATCAAGACGCGGTCAATGTATTATTTGTTTTTGTGTTTAAGGTAGGGAAAACCTAGGAAATATGTTATTTTGTGAAAAGCTTGTAGATTGTTAAGGAAGAATTAGGTTAAAGGTCGAATAAGCGTTTTTAAAATAATATTTTTTCTTACTTGTCTGTAAATAAAGTAAATTTTACAGAAATGTTGGAAGTTGAGTAAATGAAAATAGAGAGGTTACATGTATGATGCCAGTGTAAACGATAAAAATCATGTAACTTTTATACAAGAAGTTTTTTTTCTATGTTTTTAAGTTATCATTGTAAGTGGGTTTAAAAATATAAATAAAAACTCTGTGTAAAGCTTGCCCATCATAAATAAACAAATTTGAAACTTTGTAGACATGACTGGATAAGTATTGTTATTATTTTAAAAACGATTATGAATAAAAATAAAAATTTAAATTGTAGTTTGTGGTTAAAAATTTTGCTTACACTTTTAGGACAAATATTTTTGGAATCTATTGTAGTCGTAAGTTTCCCTTTATCAATCTATAGGAAATGATTGGCTTTGATACATTTGACCAGCGTCTTAGGATTTGTTGTTGGCAAGAACGGTTAGATTAGCATAAATTGGAATTTTTGTATATCTGTCTATTTTATAAGAAAGATCTCTTGTTGGCTAATTATTTTTACCCAACTATGATTGTTTGTGATCTATCTACCCTTATTTTTAGGAAAAAAATTAAAACTGTACATTTAACTATGTCCCAAATTATTTTGGAGTAAGTTTTTGAATGGAAACAATATTTAAATTAACTTAGGATTTAGCAAGTGCGGCAATCCCATCAGTAAAAAAGGCTTTTTATGCCTGTGTTGCATTCTATTTTTTTCTATAACCGTAAACATTTTATAGTTTCAATTTTTGAGCCAGCCGAATTCATTATTATTAATATTTATGATCACTTCTCTATTAAATTTATTCGCTAACTGATAAATTTTAAATTTGATGACCCAAGAGCTTAAAAAAGTAATTGAGGTATTTATGGTAACTTGATCTTTTGCTTTAGTTGATGTCATCTTTACTGTTACATTGCATAAATTCATATTAAAATAAATTGTAATAGGCATTAAAACAAAACACCTATAAATACGTAAAAAAGTTAATAATAAAAGGTTTAATAATAAACATTTTAAAGTTAGAACTAAAGGGTGATTAAACTTAAGTCAGAACTATTGCTAACTTCTTTATTATTAAAGATACGAAGTCGGTTAAATTAGTAAAGTTGTAGCATTTTTTCCACTGATTAACGTGCTGCCAGCACAAAAATAAATTGAACCTCGGGTTTCCGATTTATTGCATAAAATGTACTTTGTACCCTGTAAATTACAAAGTGCCATTTTTTAAATATATATATTGCATTACCAAATAATAGATATTTTAGAGAGCTTTTAGAAAGTACCGCATTTGATATGTCTATCTCTTATACACTACTCAAAAGAATTATCGCATATACTGATTAATTTTTAATCGCCCGGTATGATGTGCTTTTGAAAGGGAGTAGTCAAATTTGTGATTATAAAATATCAGAAATGGGTAAGGGTATAAATTATTCACAAATAAGATTTCTCCTTTTAACGGCACATTTTATAGGCCTATTAAAAATTATTCATTTTTTTCCAAAAAAATTATCACCCCGTAGGATCTATTGCTAACAGTAAATAACAACGGTTAATATAAAGTTATAGCTTCACGTTTTCTTAACATTTTATTTTTTTAATTTTCTTGATATCTTAATAATTAAAAGAGATATGGTCATTTTAATGAAAGCATTTTTGTATTGAAGCTTATGGAAGAAATCGAGCATATGCGATAATTCTTTTAAGTAGTGTAGTTCAAAAATATAGCCATCCAAATCTGAAAATTATGTTAAATTTCCAGCTGTAACCTATAAGCACTAAGTTTAGTGTCGAAGATAAAATGGACACATTAATCTACTATTTTTTACATTTGAATCCAAAACTATAAAAGACAGACATATCAAATGTGGTATTTTCTTAAAGCTTTTTAAAATATCTATTTAATGGTGATGCAATATACAGAGTGTTTTATTTAAAAAATGCCTATTTAATATTACATTTCCGAGGATGGCCATATTTCCGAAAATATTAAAAATTGGATATATTACATGTGGACTTTTTAAAGCTCTTTGATAGATCTTTTGAATGGTGATATAAAAAACAGGGTACATTTAAAAAAAAAGTACATTTTTGTAATAAATTGAAAACTTAATGTTCAATTGTTTTTCTGATGGCAGCATGTTAATCAGTGGAAAAATTACAACTTTACTAATATAACCAACTTTGTATCTTATTAAAAACAGTGTATTTAAGGGTAATAGTAATTCTATACAAGGAATAGGCAATGATAGTTTGAAATTGTAGATGGAGTAAATAAAGAAGAGAATTATCATAAAAATTGATATTTTCTTTGCGACCAGATCATATTTGGGTAAAAAATGACATACAGAGAGAGTCTTTTAACTAACATAAGCAATTGTAATTGTATTGTTAAAAGTTGGCTAGAAGATAATTGAAGAAAAAACATATTTTTGTTTCCAGTTCAGTTAATTAATTTATTTTTTACTAACATTTGTTTAAATTACAACATCGTGCTACCTGCCACTATTTTAGCATATAAAATAAACACGCTGTATTTTAGTGGACCGAAAGACATAGTTTAAATTTCTTACGTCCCCAAATGTCAGAAATGAATCTGATTCGGTGTATGTTATTGCAGAAGAAAATTAAACTATGGTTTTGAGGTGTTTTTTTTTATTAATGTTTCCTTTTGAAATTATAGCATTTCGGACCTCATTTTTGTATTTTAGCAAATATAATTTATAAAGTAAATCGTTTTTTACACTAACGCAAGCTATATAGCTCTGCAACCTACGAAAAATAGCCCTAGAAGCAAGTGTTTTGTTTTTACTTGTGAAGTCAATAAAAACACAAGAACCTCATCAAAAATGAGATGAAACTTTAAGGTTTCAGCAGATTCGTTAGTGTAACAAATCCTTTACCACGGAAAATTGTTCAATTTTTTATGGCTCCCTTTATTGCTTTTGGATTGTATCGAGATATATCTGAAAGTTCCGTATTTAACATTGATATAATCGTAAAAAATAATTTGCTTTTATGAATAATACTATCCAAAAGCAAAAGTGTTAACTCGTATATTTGTGTATTTGCACATTATTAGATTAGCCAGTTGATAATGTGCTTGTTCAAACATTTCGTTTGCTTGTATCAGTCTGGAAATTAAAATAAATCCTTTATGACGTCTACATTTTGTGTTTTATTTTCCTTTTAAGTTAAGCGAAAAGTACCGGGACAACTTAGAGGGCATACCAATAAAAACACTTTTATTTACTTTAAAACTGTTGAACAATTATTTAAAACGGTACAATTAAACCTTTTAGTTACTGCAAGAATGTGTTAACTTCTGAATGACTTCGAGTATGTTACTCTGTGAAAACGCAGTCGACTGTGCTTCTCTGTAAATTAAAACTACGGTAGTTCGCTTGGCAAATGCAGTCGACTATGCTACTCTGCGAACTAAAAGTATGGTACCCCCTTACAACTGCAGTCGACTGTGCTTCACTGTGAATCAAAAATACGGTAGTCCGCTTTGCAAGTGAAGTCGACTATGTTTCTTTGTGAATTAAAACAACAGTAATCCGTTTTGCGAATACAGTCGACTATGGTTTTCTGTAAATTAAAAGAACAGTAG